>JANHFM010003796.1:386524-403481 GCA_032468115.1 Grayia smithii
TTGGTCTTCTAAAGACAGCCGTGAATCCAGGAGGACTCCCAAATTGCGGGCCCTATCAGAGGGAGCAAGAAGCTCCCTTCCCATCCTAAAAGGAGGGGGCTCAGGGTCCCCAGATGCCGGCAGCCACAGCCACCCGGTCTTGGAGGGGTTGAGTTTAAGCCTGTTTCTACACATCCAGACCCACACCGCCTCCAGGCAGCGGGATATTTGAGTTTCCTCTTCAGGATATGGTCTTCTAAAGAGCAGTCAGGGTTGATCTCCTCTAGGATTGACTGGTTTGTTTATCCTTTTCTAATGAAAGATCCCTTCCATGTTGCTTCAGTTTGATGTTTACCTCAAAGACAGTCATTGGAAGAAGTAGCAGAAGAAATCCCAGAGCAGAATGTTGAAAATTACAGTGATAACTAACTTCTCCTTTGGGACACTTAATTTCTTCAGGACTCCATTACCAGAGAAGCAGCTGGAAAAGAGAAAAATCACGGATCCAACCTTGGGGCATGGATCTACATTGTTGCGTCATGGTTATACTCTTTTCCTGTCAGGTCTTGTTCAGAAAGTGATGCTTGATGAAGATAGATCAACCCCCAGGGAATTGACTTCTGCTGTTCTTCAATGTGCTAACTTGTCTCTGGAAAACATTGGGGAACATCAAGCAGAGTGATGTAATTTGTTGTCATTCTATGTTGCTGGCACTAAACTAAAGTGCTGCCTATCTTCTAATAGCAAGGAAGTAATCAATATCTTAAGAGGGACACGGTGGCTCTGTGGCTAAGACACTGAAATTCTTGATCCAAAGGTGGGCAGTTCAGAGGTTCAAATCGCTAGTGCCGTATAATGGGGTGAACTCCCGTTACTCCTCCCAGCTTCTGGGAACCTAGCAGTTCGAAAGCATGTAAAAAATGCAAGTAGAAAAATAGGGACCACCTTTGATAGGAAGGTAACAGTGTTCCGCGCGCCTTTGGCATTTAGTCATGTGGGCTACATGACCGCAGAGATGTGGTTGGACAGTGCTGGTTCTTTCGCTTTGAAACAGAGATGGTCACTGTCCCCTAGGGTCAGGAAAAACTAGCATATATGTGCGATAGGAACCATTACCTTTTAATCCATATCCTTAAACCCTGCCTACTGGTAAAAGTTGGGCCTGTTTGTGATGTTCTTTTCTGTTAAGTCTCCACATATGAATCCTAATTGGAGCTGACTTTAAAATTACCCGTGAACAAGGTGAAATTCTGTTGCTGCCCACAAACTGCAAATGCCGCCGCTGCCAAAAAGCACAAACGTCTCTGCGTGGCCTGAGACAAGCCAACGACCAAGCTTCCAACCATATGGTACCTCGGCCGGTGATTCCTTCCTTCGCTCCTTCCTCTGCGTTTGCAAAGCTTGTGGGCAGCAGCAAGGCAGCTTGGAAAACCGAGGAGCGTCTTGCTGAAGGAGGAGTCGCTTTCTCCGATTCCCAGCCTCGGGACTTTCTCCCAAGGGAGTTGGAATTCAACCCCGCTCCTGCCTTGGCAGTTTCTTGGAAGAGTCGGAGAAAGCGACTCCCCCTTCAGCAAGACACCGCTCAGTTTTCCAAGCTGCCTTGCTGCTGCCCAGAAACTTTGCAAACGCCGTCACCGCCGCCAAAAAGCACAAACGTTTCTGCGTGGCCTGAGACAAGCCGGCGGCCAAGCTTCCAACCATATGGTACCTTGGCTGTTGATTCCTTCCTTCGTTCCTTCCTCTGTGGCGTCTTGCTGGAGGAAAGCGACAGTGATACAACTGGGGGGGGATGTCGTGCACACGCAAGACGCTCTTCTCGCTGCTGCATGACTATTGGCTTCCACTTCCTCCCCCACCGCCACCGCCACTTTCCTTAGGAGAACAAATGGCAGGGCTGCAGGGAAGGAGTAGGCTGGTAGCTCCTTTCCCTGCAGCCCTGCCATGCTTTCCTGCCTTCCATGTGGCCTACTGCTTGTCTGCCTTCGCAAGCTGAGGTGAAAGGAAGGCAGGGAAGCATGGCAGGGCTGCGGGCCGTGGACCGGTTGTGGGCGTGGCCAGCCAGCAATCGCTACTGGATCGCCGAACCAGGCCCAGTCTCCGCTACCGGATCGCCTGATCCAGCCCAATCCGGCAGCATTTCACCCCTGGTGTAGTCCCTTTATTATAATTTTCTGGTAATATACCTAACAAAAATGTTTCTGGTTTTAAGTCTCTGTGTTGCTTTATCATTTTCTCTATGTATTTGTATTTTCATCTAATTTTTTTCCACTACATGTAATAATAAGAATCCTGTATCTGATTACATTTCCAACATTTAGTGGATATATTTTTAAACATCTTTGTTAGTCTTGCCAGTAGCAAATGCCACCTATAGAATATTTTATACAGGTTTTCTTTATAAGTAGTTGCTATTGTCAATTTATAATTTATTTCCCAGAATTTTTGCCATTTATCTAGCTCTATGGTATATTCAAAGTTTTTTGCCCAAACTAACATTTCTTTCACCTGTTCTGCTTCCATTTTAATACTTAGCAAGTAGCTACAGTATATATTTTCGTTATTAATTTTTATCTGTCCCTGAAAGTATCTGATCAAGTGCTGTTGGCTCTTTATAAAAACCATATGTCTTTGCATCTTTCACATATCTTGATTGTATTTGCATTGGTTATTATTTTTAAAGCTATACTTTCTTTGGGTTTATGATAGGAGTCTTCTCTTCATGAACCTTCCTAGTACTACTAGTAGTATAATTCTGTTCTTTTCTGCATCCCATTATCTTTTAAGATGCATAAAGCACAACCTTATCAGTGAGAAGCACCTGGATTATGATTCTGCATTTATGAAAGATGATCAAAGCTATTGTATGATTATCAGATAGCAGCACTAAACAACTTTGAATATTCTGTTTAGTTTCTTGTTTATTGTGATCTTGCTGCTATTTGATCTTTGTTCTTGTTTGTTTTGGTGCTGTAACTGTAACCCTGATTTCTTATTTAATTATTTTGTTTTTACATTAAAATATGTGCTGCTATAGTGCCTTGATTTAGAAAAAAATTACAACATTTTATGTATAAATATGAATTACATTATTTTAAATTTGGTTCTCACCATGACTATGCATTCTATGCCTTTTAACAGTACATATGTATAACTACTCAACTACTTCAATTCTTAATGCAGCTTTCCAGAATCAGTGCAGAACTCTCCTATCGTCTATCTATAGTTTTACTCAAAGTGGTTTTCTTCTACTATTCACTAACAGTAAAAATAATATGAATCTTGGATATTAAGGAAGTCTGAGGTCAAATCTGTTTGTTCAGTAATGTGAGCATGCTTTTTCATCCTGCTCTGAGGCTTGCTTCTCTTAATGCCTAAAAGATTGTAAGCCTAGTCACATTAAAATATATAACAGTAACAGAGTTGGATATTGCAGATTTGCCTAAGATAAATCCATAGCACCTTAATATGTGATACGTAACAATTTTTTTCTATTGCTTGTTTTCAAGCTTTTTGCATCAGATTCAGTTGATTGTAGTTGAGAGGCTTAAATAAATACATCCATCTTTATAGAAATTTCATGACATAGAATTTCAAACCAAGAAATTGTTTAAATTAGAACATGCAAGTTCATGTTGATTGTGCATTGAAGCTATATATCCATCAGACTAATTTTTCTTGAACTTTAAATATTTTCTGCACATAATGACTGTCTCTTTATTTTATGCAGTTGAATATAATCTATAATTAATTTATATTTAGTGTAAAATTTTCATTTCTTTGATTACTGTTATAATGATACATCCAAATATTATAATTTTTCTTGAATTTACACTTTCAGAGAAACTTTTGTCTCTTCTACCAGAATATGTTGTTCCATACACTATCCATCTTCTGGCACATGATCCTGATTATGTCAAAATCCAAGACATTGAACAACTAAAAGATATTAAAGAGTAAGAATGTATTTAAAATGAAATATGTCAGTATATTAACCTACTGATTTATATTTTTTTATTAAACATTCAGCACAACTATGATAATGTTTTTTCAAGATTCAGTACCTAATTTATTCTCCAGGAAAATCAACTGGTTATTTGACAGCTATATTTTATGTTTCTTCAGATGTCTGTGGTTCATACTAGAAATATTAATGGCTAAAAATGAAAATAATAGTCATGCATTTATCAGAAAAATGGTAGAGAATATTAAACAGACAAAAGATGCTCAAGGACCCGAAGACACAAAAATGAATGAAGTAAGTTGTATTGAGTATTGCTAATATTTATGTAGACATAGTGAATCTTTATCTAAGTCAATGAAATTGGCTGTATGTAAATAATTCTCTTTCATTCAGAAATTTGGGCTTCTGCATAGTTGGTCCTTTCTAAGAATACAAGATATAAAACAGAATTTAATATATCTGTGATAGTTCCTATGAAAGATGTTATATTCTATTCTATGATAACCAGTAGAAATTGTCTTAAGTTGCTGTGTAATTATACACTGTTTATAAATACTGTAATTCTCCAAACAACTGTAAAGCTTTTTTATTTGCCGTAGTATAATATATTTCTGAAATGTGAAATAGGTAAGTTTATTTTGTTTGATATTAACTGTAGAATTTTTATACAAACATGAGGTTCCAAAGGTTCCTTTTTCCTTTTCAAGTCTTTTATTAATAATATTTTCTGACATTATACAAAATCACACTTTCTCTTTCAGAAACTTTATACAGTATGTGATATAGCAATGAACATCATAATGTCAAAGAGCACAACATATAGTTTGGAATCTCCCAAAGACCCTGTATTACCAGCTCGATATTTCACTCAACCTGACAAAGTAATGTGATTTACTTTCTTATAAATTTCATTGCAACTATGTGTTAAAAACTATATGTTTTTTACAAGATATATTATGCATAATGTAGCCAGGTAACCCAGAGGTTTATCAATTTAATGTGACATGAAATGCATTGCGTGGTTTATTTGTTTTATCACACTTTTCTTTGGAATCAACTCAAAACAGCATACATAACCAGTTTCTACCTCCTATATTCTCTGCAACACATCTGCAACACATGGTCCCAAATCACCTAATTGGCTTTCATGCCTAAAGGAGGACTAGAAATAATGATATCCTATTTACTTGCTTTAATACAAACTGGATCTTAATAAACTGTAGTCCACAAAAGTTTTCATGGCATAGAATTTTTTTAAAAAAAGTGTCACAAGCAATTGATAATTTTCATTTGTCTAATTCTGCCCTTAATTGTACATCAATTATGAAATTAAATAATGTCATATTAGTTTTGTAGTCAGTTATGCAACTGCATATTGATTATGCAATCTGTTTAATCTTTAAACTGGAATCTTATCTACATTTTTCCTTTATTTGCAGAATTTCAGTAATACCAAAAACTATCTGCCTCCAGAAATGAAATCATTTTTTACTCCAGGAAAGGTGGGCATTTGTATATTTTTAGTACCTGCACAGAATAATTCTATTTAACCAAAATAAAATTCTTACAATAAAAAGTTATTTTGAAATTATTTATTAGAATGAGGGTTGTTTATTTTTTTTATGTTAATAGTTAGCTACTAACTCAAAGGCAATTCCACATATACTGTATACTGTATACTGCATTGCAGAGATTACATGTCATGTTTTAAAAAAACAAGACCATAAATAGAAGGATTGAAAGACGTTAGTGATGGAAGCCTTAAGAGCAGATTGATTTTCAAGATATAGTGAGGTAGAACTTTGGATACTCCATTAATATTCTGATTAGTATAGTCCAGGATTGATCATTTTGCATTATTTCACATGGTAAGGAGATAGTGGAGCTCCTTATGGGGGATATTGACATGGATTAAAACAACAGGGCATCATTAAGTATCAAATAGAAGTATAGGAAATAAACCAGATCTTCAAGAAAGCCACTTAACAATAACATACTATATATTGCAGGAACATATATACTGCTTGAATTCAACAGTGTCTTGCTGAACTGCTGATGTTCCAACACTGTACATGTATAGGTTGATGACATAAATACATTTAAATGATGTAGAAACACTTGGAGTTCTTGACTACTTATTTGCTATTGTAATGTGAGTTTTTAAATAAGCCATTCTAATTATTTTGCATTTTAAAGGAATATCTTGCATAAGCATTCTTAGCTACAAAAAATTGCATTTAATGCATTCATAATTTTATAGCTAGAAATGTGATACATACATACATATACACACACACATATACAAATACTCACACACATCTGTGTGTCTGTCTAATTAACTATCATCTATATATTGTACAATTTTAAAAACAAAAATCAATTTTAAGGAAGTAATTATCCTGACATGTAAAATTTGATCTTTTGTTGAGGTTGAAGAGCCCTACATCTTCTTTTGTTCACCAACATTAATTTAGAGACTATTGACTAATTGTGATTTAAAACTTTTTTCAAACTATGTTAAGATATTCTGAAGAGTTTACAAACTTAGATTTTGAGGCTTTGTCTTTTATTTTAAAAAGTATAGTTATAATGTTGAATATATAGATTAAATGGATAATTATTTTGTTCTATCTTTTACAGCCCAAAGCAGCCAATGTTCTTGGAGCAATTAATAAGCCCCTTTCATCAGCAGGCAAGCAATCTCAATCCAAATCTTCTCGAATGGAAACCGTAAGCAATGCCAGTAGCAATTCAAACCCAAGCTCACCTGGAAGAATCAAAGGAAGGTAAGTAATACAAAGGGCACTAATAGCTTTTAGATTAATTAATAAATAAATAAATGATATTTGAATGATACCTGGAATAGTACAAATGGTTAATTGTCTTTCTCCCTCCACTTCATCCTGTATTTGTATACCTTGCAGTATGATAGAATGTTGTTTTTGTATCATTCTGAGTTTGTTTCGTACGTGATCTTCATTTCTATATTTGTTAAATAAATAAAATGAATGAATGAATTTGTGTAATTGACATCCTTTAGTTCGCACTGTTGAATTATAGAACATGAATAGTTCGTTTTTTTTAATCATTGCATTATACCGTTGTAGTTTTACATAGATTCAGAGAGCTATTTCTCCATAAGCTTGAAAAATATTTTTCCAAATTAACCCATTAAATGAAAAATGGTTCTTTAAAGGAGAAAATGCTGTATTAATTGATGCAAAATAACTTTGTATTTTGACTAGCTTAAATTGATTTGGATTGCATCTTACTAGTTATACATTACAAAATAGATTTGTATACTTTTTCTTCTTTGCCTTTGTTTTGAATGGATTTTTTCTAGCTTTAAAACTGCTAAATTATGATTGCAGGCCGGCTTTTTTTTTTTTAAGCTAACCAAGATATGAACTGCAAAAGTATAAAAATGTTGTTTAGATTCAGAAAGAAATAGCAGAATTGATATGAAACAGCAACAAAATTTCTGTGAGACCCAAATCTGCTGGGTAGAAGAATAAAACATTTAACAATATTTGGTTTGCATTTAGTTAATTAAATACCGTAAAGTAATCGGACTATCTGTTCATTTACAGATAGTCCTTGAGTTATGAATGGTTGCTTAGTTTGAACTGGCCTGAAAAAGGGGACTTACGACCTAGATTCAAAGTTCTGACAGTCAGACCTCATCCCCCCTAGCAGGACCACACTTAGGGCACTCAGCAACCGGGTCACATTTACAGCCATTTGCAGTGTTCTGCTGTCATGTTACCATGTTTTACAGCAATTTTGCCGAAAACTGGCACTTCTAGTTTTCAGCAGAATTACACCATAGTGAACCATTGGTTCATTCAACCATGGTGGCATTTGCTTAACCCTACCACAAAAAAAAGTTGTACAATTGCATTGATTCACATGAACTTTCAATATTCCTGTGATGTTTAAAAGAGCTAAGAACAGTTCAGGAACATACTGTAATTATTCTGTTCTGTGATATAGTAGTAAGACATTCTATAATATGAAGTTGACTCCTTGATTGCTTGGACAAGCCTTGGAATTTTCTTGGCAAGATTTTGGAAACAGTTTGCCATTGCCTTCTTAGTAGAATTAAGAGACAGAGAGCAAATGGTCCAGAATAATCCATGTGGCTTTGGGCCTAAAGTGGAACTAGAATTCAGTTTCCCATTTTCTTGGCTGGTATCATAACAATTACACCAGCATGGTTCTATATCAGTAGTTTACTTTAAGGTGATGCTGAAATAAAACACAGGTAGTCCTCGACTTATGATCACAAACCTGGATAGGCATGGCTGGGGGGGTGACATGTGACTAGGTGGGAGTGAGTGATATCGAGTTGGCCACGCCCACCCAGGTTTTGTGGCTCCCAGTGGGAAATGGGTCCAAATGGCTCTTTGAGTGTTTAAGGTTGCAGACCCCTGGACTAGACCAAGCTCATTCAGCTAGCTTTGTGCTAAAGGCAGGAGTAGAATTCATGGTCTCCTTGTTTCTATCTGATGCCGTAACCACTACATCAAACTGTCTCACATTTCCTTATTTTTTTTATAAATTACTGACTGCCACTTTAGTAATAGCAATATAGTTCTAATTTATTTGTTGCTCAGTTGAGTTACAATTTTGGACTCCTTGTTGCTTTCTGAATTTGGATGTTTGCTTGCAGACATTTTATTATCCTCCTAAGTAACTTGAGTGCTAGTAAATATGGGGTTTCCTCCCTTTATTTTGCTCCCTTGATTACCCTTTCAGGAAATGAAATGTCTACAAGCAAACAACCAAGTTGCAAAAAGTTCTCCACAATGAAATGTATATTTATCAATGAAAATACAATGTAAGGATATATAAAGTACTTCCCTGACCTTTTCAAGATGATAGGGATATTTTTGAGGCAAAAACTATATAGATGACAAAATAATTACCTAATAAAAATAATGGTATTTTTTAAAAAAATTGCTTCGTATTTTAACCTGAAGTTGTCAGTTTTCAAAATATAAGCAGATACAAATTATATGTTTTAATAATTTTGCATATTTTAATTATAATAGGCTCGATAGCACTGAACTAGACCACAGTGAAAATGAAGACTACACAATGACGTCATCTCTGCCAGGAAAGAAGAATGATAAAAGAGATGATTCTGAAATTGTAAGAATTAATAGCATTGCTTTTCAATTAATTGTAACATTAATTTTGTAAAAATAATACAAAATGCAAACAATCAGAGATGTGCCTGATGATTATGCATCTGAAGATACAAGGTTTAGAAAGAGTGCCTTAAAAACACCTTTTTCCTTAAAGTTTTTATTCTGCCGTTTTGTACACTTTTTATATTATAATGCCATAAATACAATTTTGGGGTATTAAAATATGGTGTGTGTTTTCAACTTATTTGTGGAATGTGTTCATATTTCCTTATGTAATATGGATCTAGCCATATTTGATGGATGAAGTAGTGTCTCTTTCTTCCTCAGTCAGAGCTGGAAAAGCCCAGAAGTAGAAAGAAAATGATTACAGATCCTGAGGAAAAGTTGAGTATGGATGAACTGAGCAAATTAGGACAAGAATCAAAACTTAGAAGTAGCCAGCGAGGCAGAAAAAGGGCTGCAGTTATTTCAGAGTCTGAGGAACCGCAGTGGTCAGAGGAAAAGAGGTTAAAAGAGAGTATCTTAGAAAGTGAAGATGAACAAAACAGTCCACCAAAGAAAGGAAGAAGAGGGCGACCTCCAAAGGCAGCCACAGGATCCATACAAAAAGAAGAATCAACAGTAAAAACATCTAAAAGAGGGAGAAAAAAAGCTGCACCAGTTAAACCTGTGGAGGAGGAGGAAGAAGAAGAGGAGGAAGAAGAGGAGGAGGAAGAAGAGGAAGAAAGGCAGATAGACAGCATAGAACAGAAGTCAAAAGGTCGACAGTACAAAGCACCCAAAAAATCACAACAAAGGTAAGTCCTTTGTTCAATTGTCTGCTATTTTTAAATTTAAATTGAAAAGGTGACTGAGTTGGATATCCTTCTAAAACAGATCTGAATCATCAGAAATAAGCACAGCTGAATCCAACCAGTCTACACCACAAAAAAGACGAGGAAGACCACCAAAAGTTCCACCCACTCAGCAGAAGAAAGGGTATGATGTGATGTCAATCTAACAAGGTGTTCATTAAATTAATTTTAAAAATGTTCCAAGCTTAGAAGATCCTGTGAGTCCAGTAAAGTTCACAAAAAATAACAATTTAATATTGCTTAGATGCTAAGATAGTCTAATTCTTTTCCCAAATCTTTCTTCATTGCTTAAACTTAAAGTGTTGAGTGATTCCTTGATTTGCGGCTTTCTATTTTAGAGGAGCTGGACGATCAAAACAAACAGCAAGCAAAGAAAATGAATCTAGCGAAGAGATGGATGTATTTCAAAGTAGTTCTCCCGTTCACGATATTCCTCAAGAAATAACAATGGAGGAAGAAGAAGTGTCCTCAATCAGAGTAAATAATATGTTTATACACAATTGCACAGAGATTCATTTGAATGCTTATGCATTTCATACTGTTGAAGCTTAAAGCTTAGTGAAGTGCTACCCGTCTTTGACATTACTAAATATAGTGAAGTAGAATTGGCAGTTCCCCATTTTAAAAGTGAGAGAATTTTCCTTTGGGAAGAAATAGGCAATTCCATTTCACATAGTACAACAAAATGTGTGTGGGAGGGGAGCATGCATTACTTGTGCCTATTTTAAATCTCAGCTTTTATCCAGATGGACACCTATACAGAGAAAGTGGGAAATTATTTTTAAACAATCAGTAGGATCATCTTATTCTGGACTGTGCTTAATATCATTGAATTCAACTGTGCATCTAACTGCAATTAGACTTAGCAATTAGTGGGGCAAGCTTTTCTGCCTAATCCTTTTTGTCTGGTCATATCATGGAATGCCTTCATCTAAATGATGTTACAGTTAATGGATGCATTTTCTTGATGAATCAGTTAATGCTGATTGAAATGCATTGTCTACTGAAAGAGCAAAACAGCTAGATAAATATCAACACTATGCAGATTTTTACATTCTTGAGTTGCACCCAATGTATGGTTTAGACAGCTTGTGTTTTTGGAATATGGAAGACTATGTACCCAGAACATTCTTGAATTGAGGCTTCTAATTCTTGATATTTGTTTTTTTCAGGTTCGTCGAAGGACATCTAAAAGGGAAAGGCGATGAAGAGTCATGCTCCTGTCATTTTTAAATGATGTCACTCTTATCATTTGCAAACTTTTAGGCTGAAGAGAATTGTTGATGCTCACAATGGGATTGCTGAAGAAATTAAATCACTCTATTTCCTGCTCCTGCTTTTTGAAGCTCCTAGGTCATGAGCATAATCTACACATATGTTTATATCATTAACTATGGGGTTTTGTGAAATGTAACGTATGCTGGCTATATAGAAAAAAGAACTAAAAAAACCTGTCTGTAAATAATCCTTTTTTTAAAAAAAATATTTCTGACTTTAAAGTGCTTGTATAGCTTTTATCACGGCTTTACACAACAGTACCAGACTGTTTGGTAGAGCTATTGATTTGGGAAAAAAGACAAAAAAAAGTAAGAATGGGTATCAAGCAATATTTGTCAGTGTCTGTATTCTTATTTTTCTTGACATTTAACTGTGAAAAAATCACTTTGACAAAATAGTGACACTTGCTCTGACACTATTTGTTAAATAAAAAAAAATCCATTCTCTTTATGTATCTAATTCAGTGTTTACCTTTGGCAGTTGTCTGTCTTTGGAGGTGCCAAATTGCTTTTGAACAATGTGGGATAAAACAGTACATCCAGCTGCAGATGTGTGAAAGAATAGTCTTTTAATGCACCTCAGTATTGATAACAGATTTCTCTGGACTTCTTGTGGCATTGAACATTTAAAAGAATTTAATATTTTAATTTTTAAAATGTGTTATTAAATAATGTAACAAAAGCTGATCCTCATATTTTCCTTATTAGTTTTTGTTAATCTGCTGTATCAATAAAATTCTGTAACTGAATTTTTAATAGTCTAGTATGTCAATGTGTATATTCCCTCCTGAACGTTATGTTCATCAAACAAATTATTATGTTATAATATGAGACCTAATATCTGAGCTTTAGTGAAAATACAGGTTTTATTACCATGTAAATCAGAAAATTTTATTGATGCAGTCTGTCTTTATAAAGCTGTTTTTTCTTCAGAGCCAAGTGTTTTGTATATCACAGTAAGTTGCATGTTTATGAAAGAAATGTAATGGAACTGCAATGTAATTTTTAAAGTCTTATCTAGAAGATGTTACATTGCCTCATGAGAAAAGATTTACCAAGAGTCTATTGTATTTTTTTTGGTTTGCCAATATTTTTTATGTTTGTGTGCTTGGGTATAAGCATGGACAGTTGGAAGATTGAAGTAATAAGAAATGTGTTTGCATTAGAATGATCAGCTGCAAAATATTTCAGTCAGGGTATTCAAAAATATGTATGACATTTCAGTTTATGTTTTACATTGAAGTGATTGAATTTTGTTTCTTGGGTAGAATTACAGAAAATAGAGGAGAAACTATTTTAAGACATTGTCATGTATGCAGTTTTCCAAACTGTGTTTGAACCAAAATGTATAGGTTACTATTTATGCTTAGCCATGCACATTTTATGGTTTCCCATGCTGTTTTCCTCCTGTTCGATAGCAGTATATATGAGGAATTCAAGTTTTAACTTATTAATATTGTATCTCATGGAATAATGGAGCATTGTCATAAATTAGCAAAGACATCTTGTTATAATTCCAAGGTAATATATATATCCTGGGAAAAGATGAAAAGATACAGTGATTTGAAAACATGTTTGCAAGTATATTTTTTAGAGGAAAACCAACTCTTTTCTAAGCTTTTTTATTATAATTTGTATTGATTTTTTTTAAGCAGCAGCAATAGACAAAGGCAAACAGTTTGTGTTTATCAAACTGTTCTACTTAAGTGCTTTTTCTAGTAGCTCTTTTAGCTAGTAATTATTGTTCTTGAGCTATATTGTATTTTTATGCCCACAATTTTGGGTAACAACAATCAAAAAAACATTAGCTAGAGGTGGCTCTGAAGACTAGAAAATTGCCCACACAATGTAACCTCAGTGGTTCATAGAATTTAGCAGTGCAAATTTTTATATCTACATAAAATAAAAACATAAGAATGACATTATCTTCACTGATAACATTTCACTGACATCATTTTGCAGAGTATATCTAAACCATTTTATATGAAGTATGAAACATTAAAACTGTTCACAGGCTTTTGAAAATTTATTTGCATGAACATAGTTTGATCATATTTCCTTAATATTGCTGAAAATCAATTAATCATAAGATGTTAATGTAAATTAAATATATAATTTGACATTTGAAATGTTTATTTCTTGGAATATGTGTACTTGGGAAAATAGGTGCAGATGGGATAATATGTTAAATCTGTTAGGTTTTATTCTCATAAAAAATAATGCACATGTTATGTACTAACACTTTGGGATTTGAAAACAGTAAATGGAGTAAAATAATACATAAAGAAACTGAATGCTAAGATTCAGTTAGTATTCTTCATTATGTTCATTTTTTGGTATGTATTATATTACATTAAACAAAAAATTGAGCTCACTGTTAAATTCAAGCATGAAATTCTTATATTACAGTAAGGCATCTTGCTGCAGACTGCAGCCTTCATGTTTGTACATATAAATTATTTTATTTTTAAATTGGCTGTTTTCTTTGAGTGGCTTAATTTCTAGAGTTGGCTTGTTTTTCTAATATTTTTCTTTACACCAATTTCAGCAGCTATGTATATGTTTGACAAGTGTTTAGATTGTAATGCTCTTTTTGTAACAAAATTTTTAAAAACTTACTTCACTCAGAAGATTGGAAGATGCTCAGAAGAAAAACTATCATAGTTTGCTTAACTACAATGTTTGGTAGTGCAAACATTTTCCTACTATTATATCTTACTACAGTTACGCCTGTGATGAACAGCCTACACTCTGTGCACAATTATTAGGCAAGTTGTATTTTAGAGAATTAATTTCATTATTAATGTTAATAAACCTCAAAACTGAACATTTAAGAAAGTAAAAGTGAGGTTTTGGCTTTCTTAGGAGAATATCTAACTGTGCAGAATTATTATGCAACTATATGAAAAAGGAAAATTTGCCCATCTCATTTATTTGCAACTGTTAAAGTGAAAATAATAAACAAACAACTCAAAATGTACAAATGAACACCAGTGACCAATATAGCCACCCTTCTTTTCAGTGACAATCATAAGCCTTCCATTCATGGAGTCTGTCAGTTTCTTGATCTGTTGACGATCAACCTTTTGTGCAGCAGCAATCACAGTCGCCCAGACACTGTTCAGAGAGGTGTACTGTTTTCTTTTACTGTAAATCTCCAGTTTAAAAAGGGCCCACAAGTTCTCACAAGTGTAAGTCAGGTGAGGAAGGGGGCCATGTCATTATTCCTTCATCTTTAAGGCCTTTACTGGCTAGCCACGCAGTGGATTACTTCAGTGTATGTGATAGAGCATTGCCCTGCATAAAAATCATGGTCTCCAAAGATGCAGACTTTTCTGATACCATTGCTTGAAGGAAGTGTCTTCTAAAAACTAGCAGTAGATTTGGGAGTTGATTTTCAGTCCCATCTTGAACCCGAAAAGGTCCAACTATATCATCTTTAATAATACCAGCCCATACCATTACCCCACCTCCACCATCTTGGCGTCTGAGTCGAAGTGAAGCTCTGTGCCTGTTACTGATCCAGCCACGGGCCCATCCATCAAGTCACTCTCATCAATCCATAAAACTTTTTTAAAAATCTGTCTTCAGATATTTCTTGGCCCAGTCTTGCCATTTCAACTTATGTGTCTTGTTTAATGGTGGTGGGGTTTCAGTCTTCTTTACCTTGGCCATGTCTGTGAGCACCGAACACCTTGTACTCCAGGTAGGTTGCAGTTCTGGAATATGACAGCAATGGAGGATAATGGATTCCTGGTAACTTCACATTTGATTCTTCTCAAATCTTTGGCAGTTAATGTGCATCTTTTTTTTCTCCACAAGTTTCTTGCAACCCTGTAGACATTTGCAATAAAACATTTGATGGTTCTGTGATCACACTAATCTTAGCAATTTCAAGAGTGCTACATCCCTCTGAAAGACTTTTTACTATTTTTGACTTTTCGGAGTCAGTTAAATCTCTTTTTTGGCCTATTCTGCCTGAGGAAAAGAAGCTGCCTAATAATTATGCACACCTTGATATAGGTTGTTGTTCTCCTTAGGCCAGATCCTCCCTCATTACACAAAAACACATCATCTGATATGCTGACATCCACCTCCACGTTTATACAGCTTGGAGGTGGAAAATATGCATAAAAATGATACGGTCAAAATACTCGCCTAATAATTGTGCACACAGTGTATATGTCATCAGTTTGAACCTTGTATTTAGTATGGGCCAATTGATTGTGGGGATGATGTTCCATTAAATTCTACAAATCATGCACAGCCACACTGACAAAAAACTATCAATTTAGTGTGATAATAGATAATTATCCGATGATACTCAACCTTGAGATCTATTAATATTTCTCATTTCCTTAGTGTGATTTTACTGTTTCCTATTGTACAGGTTTTCACTGAGCAGTTCATACTGTAAGAGCATTATAGACTGAGATTCTGATCACATATTGAACAGTCAATCCTGATTTATTCAGGTATGTGTTATTTACCTAGTTGATAGTTTATTCCTTAAATTTTTCTTGTAGGTGTGGGCTGGATTCTCTTGTTTTATTTTCATACCATTGAGGTAGAATGGTAAGTTTTTACTTCTGCTAAAAAAAGAATTTTGTCGTCTTCTGTTTTATTTAGTGGGTTTATTGAGAAATACTAAGATTCTTCTGCATTTTCCAGCAGAAAGCATTAAGTAAAATAAATTGAGTTTAAGGTCTTGAAAATTCAGAGATGTAAGAATTGGAAATGGGAACACTATCTTCCCTGTTGAAATATAGAACACTTAGTTGTTCTGATGGCTCTGCTATTTCTCACTGGCTCCTCTTACTCACTGTTTTCAACAATATCAGTTACATCACTCTCCTTCCCACTGATGATATCTAATCTGGTAATGAAAAATCTGCAAGAAAACAAGTTCAGTGTGGAGAACCCAACAGTTCAGTTCCGAGCTGCATATATTTTCTGTAGGAAAAGATCATCTTTATTTGAACCTATTCTCTAGAAAGATTGAAGATTTACATCCTGTCCAGAAGAACAAGTATGCTTTCTTATTTAAACATACTTTTCCTTCCATTTTCATGAAGACTTCACAGAACAAATTGCCAAATTTTCTTGCACTTTGGTAGAAAAGGAAAGCTACAGGTTAGACCAGGGGTCTGCAACCTTTAACACTCAAAGAACCACTTGGACCTGTTTCCCACAGAAAACAAACCCCTGGGAGCTGCAACGGTGGGTGTGGCCAACTCGACACGCCTCCTGGTCAGAACCCCCCTTACCACGCCTGGTGGGTGTGGTCAACACAGCACTCCCTCTGGTCACATGACCGCCCTCTAGCCACACCTGGTGGGTGTGGCCAACTCAGCATCACTCCCACACAAACATTTTGAACATGTGTATTGCAGTCACCTGTCAAACTGAATATAGAATAGAATAGAATTCTTTATTGGCCAAGTGTGATTGGACACACAAGGAGTTTGCCGGCTGGCTTGGGTGAAGGGCAGCCCCAGTGTTTGATCCAAAGCCCTACAAACTTCCCAAACGTGAAGGGGGGGCGCTTGCCTTTGGGGCAGCCTCTCCCCATACCCCAAAGGCAAGCACGGTGGTGGTCACCCCCCCTTGGCCAAGCACGAAGCAAATCTCCTACTTACCTTTTCAGAGTAGCAGTGATTTCTTGAATAGCTCTTCTCAAGCTCAAGGAGTTACTGGGCCAGGGACGAATGGATATTAGCTGGTACAACCAGT
>JANHFM010003798.1:25042-37154 GCA_032468115.1 Grayia smithii
GCGTATAAGATGACCCCCCACTTATCTGAAGATTTTAATGGGTTAAAAAGTCGTCTTACACGCCGGAATTTACGGTAATTAAAATTAAAATTCTAATATTGAAGAAATACATGAAATGCTGCCAGTATAAGACAATTTTACATATAATTATCTTTTTTTAAATAAAGTATGACATAGGAATAGTTTTATTTTAACTTCCTCTGCCGTTATCTATTACAGTATTTTCTTCATATTCAGCAAGAAAGTGTAAGTCACAAGATGATGATCCTGATCTCTCTCCTTCCCTTTGGCAGTTTGCAGTCTGTTAGCTAACATTAGTTGTACAGCTGTCTAGCTTCTTACCAATTATGTGCTTGAGGATAAAAAAAAAACTGGAAAAAAATTTGGATTCACCCTGTTTTTTAAACTGGCATTTATGTGAATGGCCTGTGAGCAATCCATGACCCCAAAACTCCCTACAAGAAAAATCAGACTGTAGTTTATAGATATGGAAGCTTAGGAATTCTAAGGTATAAATGGATATTTTAACATTACTTGAAACTCAAAAGATCCTATATACTCCCTTCCCAGTTTCCAGGTTGTAAAAGTAATTAAAAAGTTACATGGAGGACTAAACTGATTTTGCAGTTTAGCTCATCCCCCAAATCACAAAGAATCTGACTGAAAATATTTGCCCCCACCCACTCTAGTAGCATGTCACCAGTCATTTCCCTTATAATCCCTTGGTCACAAAAAGAAAATCCCTCAAAAAACCCCCATACCTGGTTAAAAATGATTGCCTCTACCCATTTAATGGTCTCATCAAAGAGGCAACATTATTTGAAATCATTTCAATTCCAAATTGCATAGAAGTGCTCAACTTTTCCAGCAAAATGTTCATGTGACAGATACTCAATATCCCTGAACATTAGGTGTATGCTTAAATACAAGTTGTTCTAAATACATAAACTTTTATTCCATAAAAAAAGATTAGCAATAAAAGATCATAGAAGTATCTGGATTTTTTGCTGCTGAAAATAATCATTTGGCAGTTGTACCTAAGCAAATGGCCTAGGTTTCCTCGCACCTTTTGATAGGCAAAGGTTTCATAAAATGAACAATAGCTGGCTAAGTTTTCATACAAAAATTGCACATAAGCAAATTCTAGAAATGCTTCATGTCAACTTCTGTTGGAAGTGACTGTGGTGTCTCCTGAAAAATCTATTTGTGGTGCCATATTTGTCCTAGGAAATTGGAATAGGCAGCTTCTTAAATCATTTGGATCTACACTGTTGAAAACTGTAGAATTATACAAAAGAACTGCCTAAATGGAAGAAGTAAGCATTATGGGATGCATTGGGCTATATACAGACATATTAGGTAGGGTTATTTTTAGTGATTATAAGGAAACTAATTCAAATATTTTTGCTCATGAAAATCAATACATCTGATAATCCCTGAGCCACTCAGTTTCTAGGATTGAAGCAAGATTGAACCTTTCTCATGTTCATTCATGCCTTAGTTACCTTAGAAAGGTACTACCGTTTCCCCGAAATAAGACATCCCCTGATAATAAGCCTAATCGGGCTTTTGAGTACATGGGCTAAACCCCCCCCCCCCTTTGAAAATAAGCCCTCCCTGAAAATATGTGCAGCCGGTCCCCACAATTTCCTCTGGTTTCCTCCATGTGCCCAAAAACAATAAGACCTCCCTGAAAATAAGGCCAAGTGCTTATTTTGGGGTTCAAAAAAATATAGGGTCTTTGGGAAAACACGGTACTATAATATGCTCTATGTGGGGTTGTCCATGAAGACCAATTGGAAAATTATGCTGATCAAGAAGTAGCAATAACAGCAGTTATATTCATGCCAGATTATAGTCATATAGCACCCCACCATATAGTGCTGTATAGTACTAAAACTGGGAGGGGCTTTAGAGCTGGTATCAACTTTATAAAGGCAGCATGAAACAAACCGATTAAAATGTTTGCTAAATTTAGTAGTGAAATGTCTGCATTATTCTACTTTGCAAACCACACTGGTTAGCAGGATTAGAGGTGTAATTCAAAGTTACCTACAAACCCCAGGTTCTTATAGCACTGTAATGGTGAACCTATGGCATGCTCCACTGCACACCTCCTGCCAGCCAGCTTTTTGGGTCTCTGCCGGGAGGTCCATACGCTGGGATGGGGGGCATGCACGCACATGCATGGCAGTGCGGCGCCCCCGTGCTGTTTTTGGCCCCAGGAGGCTTCAGGGAGGCCTGCTAGCACTAAAACGGGTCATCTGTGCATATGCAGGGCAGGTCCTACGGGGGGACATTGCATTAGGGGTGTCGTCTCTCTCTCTCACACACACACACACACACTTTTGGCACCCAAGGAAAAAAAGGTTCATCACTGTTATAGCATATGGTATAGTTACTTATAAACCATGTCTTGCTGTTTCTACCCACCCTGTAAGATTTCACTTGGCATGTTCTGCATCCCGTCTTTAGTCAAGACTCAAGAGGTACATGTATGTCTTTTCTGTCACAGTATTACTTGGAAATTTGAATGATCCTTACCCTGTTCTATATAAATAAATCCTGGAAACTTGGCTTTTTCCTCAGTTTTTAAGATGGGCTGTGGGCGTTTTTATTTCTGGGATGATCATGTTGCTTTTTTATTAGCTTGATGTTGCATTTCTTTGGTTTTAAATTTGTACACCACCAAGAATAATTGAAAAGCTTAGAAATGTGAAATAGTTCAGGTTCCCAGGTTTCCACTTATGACTCTCTTTGCTCTTAAAACTATGTAATATGAAAAGCTTCTCCTCTAAAGGAAATTCAGCAGTATGTTTACACACTTTAAACATCTATTTTTAATAGATTATGTGGTGATGTGACATACATAAAGAAATATGCATAATGGCTGGAGTCTTGAGGCCTTCAGAGATGCTAAGCAAAGTGAAGGCTAACAAAATTACTGTTAATACATTTTAAAAGCACATTCTTCTTATTTGTATGCACAAATGCACACATTAAAATGGGTGAAACAACATAAAGAACAATTACAAAACAACCCCAAATAAAAATCATTAACAGAAAAAAATACTGACGATGTCTACCTCAAATGAGGGCAAGATTTCCTTACAATAGTTTTCCTATAAGGAAATGAGAAGTACAACACACTAACAATATATCTACAGAACACTTTATTTTTTTTATAAAAGAACACAAATTGTTCATTTCTCAAAACAGACTGCATAATTTCAATTATAGAATAAAATTTTGGAGTGGAATTGTAACTGGCTCATCAATGGAGGCTTAGACATTAAAAAGTAAATGCAACAAAAGGTTCACATCAGAAGAAGGGGGAACAGTATTTTTCTATAGACACTATCAATAATCACCATTTACAATCCAACCTGAGCAAAGGCCAGAACTATTTGGTCATTTGGGACCAGATACTTTTCACATATTTTTGTGGAAAATACTGTAACAGATATTCTGAAGATCACATTTCCCTCTTGCCAAAATCATTGATGTTTTATTACATGCTTTTTCTTTTTAATGTTGGATGCCACAACTGATTAGTGTTCTGACTAGTTTGCAAAACCTGGAAGAAAATTTAAGTTCCATTTCTGAAAGTACTTGCTGTATCAAAAAATAAGTGATGCAGTTAATAGGCTAGGAAAGGAGAATGACATATTCAACAAAGCATTTCCAGATATATATTCTATGCAGATGTATGCCACTGTTTTTATTCACTGAAACTTGCATTTTATTTATTATAATTAATGATGAAATTATTTAAAATATCTGGCCAATGGTTTATTTAATACAGTGCAAAAATATTGTCGTTCTTTTTTTTTTTTTTGTCCTGAAACACAAAGTCCTAGCCACCAATACTAGCTTTTCAGCATCTACATAAAGTCTGACAGCACATTTGGTATTTTACATGCTTTATTAAAATTGTATTCATATTTACAATATCTGTAGGAACCATCCTCCCGCTTTTTGCACTCAAGCACCCACATCCATGCATAACCTCATTTCACAATGATGAGGTTAGGCTCCTCACCTTTAAGGAGCTCCCTGGGGATGGAAAAAGTACTAACTGAGCTTATGTAAAAAGCAAAGGGAAAATGCATTTGGCCATTATACTTTTTAAAGTTTGCATGTGTATGTATATAGACACACACACATTATTTATATATATATATATATATATCTATATATATCTATAACACTGTGTATTTCTTTATATTCTATATACAGAATGACATCAACTGTTCCAGTAAACTGACTGTTCTAGCCAATCTTCAATGCTGCTTTTAAGTGACATGTTATATTTTGGGTTTTCCTCTAAAACAATTCAAGTCTAAGTGAAATAAGGCACAAATATTTTGTTTTGATTCAGGGAAAAGAGAAACATAAAAAGCAGATCTCAGAAGATAATGTCTGCAAATAAATTCTCTTCTATCCTTTAGGAGAATTTTATTTGAAACTATATAATCTGCAGAGCTCTGAAGTAGTTTTCTGTCTGAGCAGTCCCATTTATTATGTTTCAGTCGCTATGTTAACTATGGATTCCTTAAAAGAACTAGGTTTTCCATTTAGAGCTCAAAAAGTAGAAATTACACATGAAACACGTAAGCCTGTAAATAACAAACTGTTCAAAGGCTTTAACATGCTGCAAGAAATTGCTTTCTTTGCATTTTATATCCCTGGCCCCCATTAATGAAGCCTTTCCAGACAGATAAATTGGGGGAAAAAAAAAAAGGAATAAAGAAAAAATAAATGTTTGGCAGCACAAAGAATGCCTACTAATCAAATCAAATCTTCATCAGGAAAGGATCGTATATAAAACAAATCATTTTCTGTAGTAGATGAAGTATACCCAAGTTGTAGGGCATTCTTTGATGGGAAATAAAAGATTACAGTTCCAAAGGCCCCTGACTTTGGTGATTTACAAAGTTCATTCTTGTTTAGTATGATCCTTGGTATCTTCTTCATCTGTATATTCTGATGGTTCCTCTCCTGGCTTTAGGAGTCTACCTACATAGTCATATTTTTCTGGAAAAGAAATAAAGAATATTATAATACATATATTTAAAAATCAGTTGATATATTATTACATTTGTTGTTACAAATCCGTCATAAATGTATAAATTTCATGGCTGTGTTTTTACAGTATTTTCTTGAAGTAATGCATCTCTTTTTGTATTGAAAAAGTCATTTTTAAAATGAAAAGGCACTATGTTCCAAAGATTTGACCATTATAGCTTTTGTCACTGTAAAGAAAATATTACATGTTCTCCTTTAGTTCTCCACACGAGAAGCAATACAGGGATTTAGATGAACTAGTGGGCTCATATTAACTCAGAGGGTACAGAAGCTTCCAGCTTCTCTTGAAGGAATAAATTGAGATTGCACAGACCTCTGAGTTAATTGACTCAGATAAGGATAAGAACATACTGCTATCTGAAAGCTTTTAAAGCACATCTTTGTGATGTAAGGTAATGGAATGGAAAATATAGGATATGTCCCACTTCTCTAGTATCATTCTCAAAAGATTACTTTTGAGCCCACAGTAGAAACCTCCGTCATGAGAATGGCAGGGAAAGCTCCTACCAGTAAAAAAAATGACAACAAAAAAACCCTGTTTTACTTGCACCTCCAGAAGTTATGGAGAGATTATATAATCAAACACTTCTACATCCCATTTCATCTCTTGATGTTGGGTTTTGGGCTTTTTTGGTACCTGATAATATAAATCTAGTAAAGTTGTCTTCCTTTTACACACACACTTACACTTGAACTATTCTATTGTAAAAGAGAAGTCACCATTATTGTAGCAAGATGCTACTTGAAAAATATTGAACTGTATTTCTATGGTTTGTTTTCCATTTGATGGACATAAATACTTCAATTAAAATATTTACCTTTAAACTGCATTTCCCACTCCCTAACACTTTCCATTTGCACAGCATTTAAGTCCGATAAATCATCATATTCATCTCTGAGTGCATCTTTATCTAGACAGAAAGTTGCTAGTCCCCTCGAGGCATCTCTGCCAGCAAATATTCCATAAGGACCTTCTGAAAACAGAAAAAATACATTTATAAAATTACATGTATTTAATGGTATACTGTTAATTCTTGTCTTTACATGACTAAAGCTTTCTTTAATTAAATTTGAACAATCAATCCATTACATCTAAAATATAATGTACTTGAATAGTCACTTTCAATTACTTCAATTTCTTTTAATTCCAGAAAATATTTTGAGAAAGATTGACAAATGCTAAACAAAAATCATTTATTGCCATCAATTGAGATGCTGTCAGCTATACATTTCTATTTCAGACTTCTAAATATAAAATTATTATATTTTACCTGGATCTAATACCACTTGAGTAGTATTATGCCCAACAAACATAATCCTTCCTCTACAAAACTGTCAAAATAACAGAGTATCCATAAGAACAAAGTAGTTATTACACTGATTATATAAAGCATTATCCTACAGATTTTGCACCAAAACTGTATTAAAAGATGTTGAAAAGTATATGAAGGCATTAAACATTTTCATTTAGGTACAAAATTCAAGAGGGCTCATGTTCCTTGAAAAATTGGGATGTTTCACTGTTTTTAAAGAAATTAATTGAACTTAGCAGTCTAACCAATATTTATCAAATTATCTTTGGAAATAGCTTATCTGTAATTTGCAGGTTATATAATATGGAATCTGTAACTGCCTATTAAAAATAATATAAAGAATTTCACATTAGAAACAAGCTTTATGTTTTTATTGCACAAACTGTGCTTACAGATAGTCAACTTACAATTCTTTGTTTCGTGACCATTCAAAGTTACAACAGCACTGACAAAAGTGAATTATGACTGTTTTTCACATTTACAATTGTTCCAGCATATCTCTGGTCACAAGATCAAAATATGGATACTTGGCAACTGGCTCATATTTATAACAGCTGCAGTGTCATGCAGTCATGTGACCATCTTTCGCGATCTTCTAACAAACAGTCAGTGGAGAAGCCAGATTCACTTACTGTTTTACTAACTTAACTGGAGTGATTGACTTAACAACTGTAGCGATAAAAGTTGTAAAATAGGGTACAACTCACTTAAGGAATTGTCTCTTTTAGCAATGGCAAATTTGGGCTCAATTGTGGTTGTAAGTGAAGGACTAACTGTATTATGTGCTTATATTAAACAGGCTACATAGAATTATTAATGTATCACTGGATTTTAGTATATCAGTAGTATGGAACTTACTTGGATACTAGGATGACTAAATAATATATGCATATACAAAAATGTATTTATTTGCAGCTTCAAGACAGTGATCACTCTTTGGACTAGTCGCTGCAGTTTTCTTGGCAAGGTTTTGGAAGTGGTTTGCCATTGCCTTCTTCCTAAGCTGGTAGAGGGTGACAGGCAGGTGACCCTATTGATTTCACAATTAAAATGGTCCCACAATTTCTAACCTAGTTCCTTAATCACTGAACCAAATTGGTCATTGTATGTGGGTATACACAAAGATGCACACAAATTATTTGTATTTATATTTATTAGATTTATATGCCGCCCTTCTCCCGAGGGACTCAGGGCGGCCCACAACGATCAAAGATACATAATAAAAATTTTTAAAAAACAAGGTTAAACACTATAACAATAAAAATTTGGACATCCATAAACCATTAAAACAATAATCAATCATAACCCGCTTGTTGAAATAGCCACGTCTTTAAGTCACGGCGGAAGGAGCGAACGTTGGGGTATGTCCGGAATTCCAAGGGTAATTCATTCCAGAGGGTCGGTGCACCCACAGAGAAAGCTCTCCCCCTGGGGGCCGCCAGCCGACATTGTCTGGCTGACGGCACTCTGAGGAGGCCAGCTCTGTGGGAGCGCACTGTGTGCTGGGATGATGCCACTGGCAAAAGGTGGTCCTGCAAATACCCCAGGCCTGAGCCATGTAGGGCTTTAAAGGTTAACACCAGCACCTTGAATCGCACACGGAGGATAACCGGAAACCAGTGCAGCTCACGCAGGAGAGGTGTAACATGGGAGTACCGAGATACTCCCATAACAACCCTCGCAGCCGCATTTTGTACCAGTTGGAGCCTCTGCGTGCTCTTCAAGGGCATCCCCATGTAGAGGGTAGTCCAGTCTAGAGGTGACAAGGGCATGAGTGACCGTGCATAGGGCGTCACATTTTAGTACTAAAATTTGAAATGCAAAAATGTATATCTCTTTTCCAAAATCACTTGTTTCTAATATTGTACAAAGTTTGTTTTATAGTGAAGAGGTGTTTCTGCAAATTTAATGGTAATTGTTGCTAAACAATTATCTAACAATAAGGGAGCTAACATTTAACTCTTCATCTTAAAAAAAGGCATAACTTTGGACAAATATAAAATTAAGATACAGACCCCAGGTGTAAGGTGCTCAACGTTGCACATACAGATCATAAAACTTTTCAATGGATGCTCTCAGTTGGTAAGGCAAATAAGAAATCTCTTGCAATTCTCAATGATTTTACATAAGCATAAAGTTTGAGATAATATTATCAAGCAATTGCTTCAGGAATTATAAGTTCACTCATGTACAGAAAGTAGAACCATATCCAACCTGTAAATATATATTTGCAACACATAACCAAGTTTTGAAAACTGAATCTCTGCAACATTTGCCCATATTAAAATGGTAGGACTTCAGAGAAATGCACATCTTGAGGTATAACTGGGAATTTTCCCCCTTCTGGCATAGTTTTTGTATTATGACCAAGTACTATAGTGATATTTTTTAAGAACACAACATAGCAATGTTAGCTTTAGTTTTGCATATTTCATTCCCACATTTTATTAAACATCATGCTGACAAAGAATTCAAATTTCCGGGGTTGGGGGGGTGGGGTGGATGAGGCTCTTATCCCTATAATACGGATGTATCATTTTTTAAAGTCAGCTGTATATTTGGTACCTGCTTTCTAATCATCTAGCAAAAGTTATCTTTTTGCCTTGCTAAAAGCCATAATATTATTGTAGACTATTTCATCTAAAGTTGATAATCTTTTCTAGAGGTTTTCAAACATCCATGGGAGCACAATTTTTTAAAATGATTAAAAAACCTAAGGCAAAACAGTAATTGATCAAAACTGAAGCACATTTTGAAAGTTGGTTAAATCTGTGGGGCAGATCAAATGTATTTATTTTGCTTATTTAGTACTTTATATGTATATATTTAGTTTTATTCATGAAGGTGGTAATACGTACATTTTAAGGTATCTACCATACTGCAAAATTTGAAAGCCATGCTATAATCTAAAAGACCAAACACATTTATTCAAATTGTTTATCCTATTGCCATTTTCTTAAACTAATTTTTTCCTGCTTGGGGCAAGTTCCTCATAGAATCCATCACAGTAGGACGGTTAGACATCAATATACAAAGGAAAATAACCAATGCCCAAAATTTTACACTACTGTAGAAAAGGTAGGTAATATAACAATACCCTATTTCTTTAATTGTAGGTAAATAGTAATCTTATGTTGCTCCAATTTAGTTCAATATTGCTGAGCTAAGAAGTTTTTTTTCTTTTTTCCCTGCAAAATCTCTTCCCATTAACTACAAAGCCCCTCATTAAGAAAATAATTGCAGGTGAAGGAGAAATTCTCCTGCCAGATTACCCATACTTTCTTTGCTTTTGAAATACACACACACACACACCAAGAAACCATCCATTAGCATCAGAAGGGAATGAAGCATGCTAAAATTCATACAAATCTGTCAGTTATTTTTTTTAAAAAATTTGCATCAGATTAGAAAAACAAATCTTAGAAGTTCAGTATTCATAAAATAAATCTTTCCCCAGGATGAAATCTACATTTTGCACTCTCCTCAACATTTGGGACCTCATCTTAAACAAACTCACAAAAATGAAAAGGAACATGAGAAACTTCCCAAGTGATTAGTTTATTGTAAAAAATGAATTCTAAGGTATATTAAATGGTAATCAGAAAAAAATATAAATTTCTTAAAATAGCTCTTTCAGCTCAGTCAATGTGAGGGATTCTCTTTCCTACTATTAATGGAACTGAGAAAAAAACTACCTATGGTTGAACCATATGTCTCTGTGCAATGAATTTAATAGTCTCCAATTATGTTATTTTCAATGATAGATGATTTATTATTCTGATGTAAAGCTGTATAAAATAAAAAATCTGACTATAATAACTCATTAGGATTTATAGTTTAACAAGTTTTGAAATTGACAAAATGTAAGAATATAAACCATTTTTCAATAAAAAATATCAGGCACAATAAATTTAGCCTATTTATAAAAGCTAAAATCCCATAGGTTTTAGTATCCAATTGAAATCTGCACATGTCATTGCAGAAACAAACATAACTCCTGGACTTGAAATTGTCAGGCAAAGTTCACAAGATTTTGAAGGGAATGCTATCCGTGTTGTATTCTAGAATATTAAGTAAAAACAAGTTTAGATTTAAGAAAGACAGGCACCATGGTAATTAAACTCTTCAAAAAACTAACTTTGAAAAATTCACTCCACTTACAATTCCACTTATGAAAGAAACAGGCAACCTATAACAGATAAGTCAATTTTCAACAGCGGATTCTGAATTTTCATTTAAAAAAAATGGGCTTCTGAGGGAATTTATAGAGTATGGCCAGCAAACCAACACAATAAAGGAATTTTCAGAGTTGCCATCTCATGACACTTCAAGGAACAAGATCAATGCATTAACATGCATAGAGGCTTGATATAGTTATTCTGACCCTTACTGCAGTTGAAAAAAAAATGAAAAATCGGTATAATCCAGAAATTTTCTGAAGACCATAACATGAATGGTGGTGTATGTGCAGCTGTACTTTTATTTTGAAATGTGCTCTCTTTTTCATAACCTCCTCTTTTGGAACCATTAATTCATTCTTCTGGCACAAGTGAAAGATTTTAAAGGTGCATCTTCAATCTTTTCTCAAAAATTTTGTTTTAGACCTGTCTCCCATATCAGACTGAACCTTAATTATTTAGTATTATTATTCATAATCACTATGTCCTAACTTTTCTACTGCTCACAGATGATTTGGGAAAAAACATGTATGTTTGCCACTAATACATGGTTGATTTTTCAGAAAGTTAAAATTAGTATGTAATTTTTTGGCAAATTCTAATGTGACACAAGGAAAAAAAAATCCTTTTTTAAAAAAAATTCTGCACCTATTACAAAAAGTAGGAAAAAGAATGTCTATTAAAATGCTGAGGAAGAGAAAGATACAAAATCTCTACTGTTCTAAATAATTTAATCTGAAGGTATCAAAACCAAACTACAGTTTCAAACATTCTTACAATAATGCATTGTATACTTTGTGGATATACTGAAAGGACGATCGTTAATTATCACATTGTCTGACATTAAGCACTTTCTGCAAATATAATACAGTAGTTGTTTTTGATATGGCCAGACAAGTACTTAAAAGACAAATATTAAGCTAATGTATACTACAACTCACAAATAGCTTTATCGTATCTGCTAGATTCCCTGTACTACATTTTTTGAATTTTAATTTAACAAAATTAAATGGAACCTAATATGCTTTGAAACACTAGTCTCAAGTATCTTTCTTAATCTCTCTTTTTAAATTAAAAAGCAAAAAAAAAAAGGTGTTGCTTGGTGCTTTGGGTGATGGGGGAGACACATTCTCAGAGAAGACAAAACTGAAAGTAAAATCCTGAAATCCTGAAAAGTAAAAGCAGTTTACCATCGTGCCTTCTTAGAAATATTTTGTGATTGTCAACTAAATCCATGGCATGTACTCTCAAAATTACAAATGTGCCTATTTATCCCAGTGTTGGGTGCTCTACACTATACTAGATTGGAGTAGGTACTTCCAGTGAGTCATCAAAACATTTGTTGATTGACATATGTAAGAAATAATTAAGCTAAAAGATGAACAAACAAAATCTTTATGCATCTCAAATGCAATTTAGCTATAATCCCAAACAATCTAAAGGAGTGGTTCTCAACCTTCCTAATGCCGTGACCCTTTAATACAGTTCCTCATGTTGTGGTGACCCCCCAACCATAAAATTATTTTCGTTGCT
>JANHFM010003798.1:47889-59741 GCA_032468115.1 Grayia smithii
AAATGTAATATGCCAGGACTGAAATGTACTTTGTGTAATTATTGACTCTGCTTGAAAAAAATGTGGTTTTCAGCATGTAACTATGTCAGTAGAAATCAGTCAGTGAGTCACTAAAAGAGAGGCCTGAAATAGGCCACTTAGTGTTTCTTTTCAGATTGATGCTGACCCATTTATGTACCCATTCATTGGGTTCATTGGGTTCAAACATTCAACTGGTTCTATATTTATCTAAAGGTAATCTCGTCCCACCCTCATTTTGCCAATGTCTATACTCAAACTTCACAGGAAATTGTGTCGAATGTTTTGCTGAAGGTACATCATGCCCATCATATTCCTATTGTTGACTGGTATTCTAACAAAAAAGGAGGATCAGATTGGTTTAACACAACTTATTTTTTGTTACATTCAGCTGGTTCTTTCCAAGCAATATATTATTTTAAGACCCTTAAACTAACTTTTAAATAATTTATTCCTGACTTTTTAATAATTTATTCCCATGACAACATCAAGCTGGCCAGTTTGCAGTTAGCTAGCTTCTCTCCCTTCCTCCTTTTATGAGAGAGAAACATTTTGCTCTTCTTGAATCCTCTCGCAATATGCCCATACTCCATGTTTTTTTCAAAAATATCAGAAAACTTATATTCACAAACTCCTTCAAAATCCTTAGCTTTAATTGGTCTGGTTCTGGTAGCTTAAATCTGTTCATTTAGCAGATTTTTCCTAACTATTTTATACTTACCTTGGGTTGGTATTCTTTCCTTGTAT
Source organism: Grayia smithii (assembly GCA_032468115.1). NCBI lineage: Eukaryota > Metazoa > Chordata > Lepidosauria > Squamata > Grayiidae > Grayia > Grayia smithii. The sequence continues at coordinate 48,655 of JANHFM010003798.1, forward strand.
TGGTTATTTATCCAAAATATATTTGAACATAGAACCTCTTCAGGGAGAAGACTGAAACAAAATAGATATTGAGGGGCTCTATCCTTACTCTGCCACACATCACCTGTTGCTGTCCTGCTATCCCCTAGCAGTGGGTCAAGCCTTCGTTCTTTTTTTTAAAAAAAAATAATTACCGACATAGCTGAAAAAAAGTTTGTTGTTTTCAATTTCCTTTATGAATCTTTAGATATATTAGCCACTTGGTTATATATTTCCTTGGTAACTGCACTTTCCATTTCCTATTCATATATCTTTTAGTCCCTAGCTCAGTTAAAAACTTTAAAAAAACAAATCTTAATCTTCTTTTTTCTATAGGAATCATGTACAATTGAACTGCCAATATTTTATTTTTGAGCAGCTCCCATCCACTTGTGTTCCTTTGATATGAGAATTTCTCTCCATGTAATCTCTACATTTGTTGAAATTTGTACATTTAGGACTGTATTCCACTTTCTTTTACTGTAGTGTCTTGAACCTCAAGATGATGTGGTCATTTAACATAATCACAGCAGTAACCAGCAGAGCTGAATTAGCAACAGCTCAGCAGCATTGAAGCAGCCACAACTTCCCCTAGTTTCATTCAGTCATGGGTCCCAGATTATAGACACATTTTGAACATTAGCCCATTTGAGGTAATTGTTGCTCTACTATGCATTGTTTCCCAGGTTAAAAGTTATGGGAATGAGACTTTTGGTAGTATACTGGATACATTTTCCCCAATTCCTTATCTATCATTCAGTAGTTACCGGTATATTTTGTTCTTGGTTTCTATTCATATGATCCCTTATTATGCAAAGTTTGTTTTCATTTCTTTGCTAATATTAACTGAGCCTCTGTTAGCATGACCCATTGAATCACAAGTTAACCAACTGCATTTTAATTTAAATGTTCTAAGTGACTGGAGTTCATATGATTACTTTTATGATTCAGCTCATCATGCAAATTCAGAAAATCTGGTAACCTGAGTATGTCATGCTCAAGATTAACATGGGCAAGCATGTAATGCAAATAGAACTTCTGTCTTTAAATATCTAAGGTCTAACAAAATCAGAGGTGAAAAACAATGTTTACAACAAAACAACTCTGTAGGTTATTAAGATAACATTTGGAGTCCTCTATCAAGCAAGATGTTTCTGAAAATGACCAAAAGGTGGCAGCACTAAGCACTGCAAAGATTTTCAAAGGTATTTTTTATTCTAAAATGTTTGGCTTCTAATGTTTATGGCTTCTAATGTTTATAGCTTCTACTTGGAGCAGAGTCCATGTAAAATTACTTGACTTTTAAGAGTGATCTTAAATCTGCATTAATACCACATTTAAAATGTTAGCATGCATAAACTTTAATCTTTGCTTAATTCCTGAATCACATACCACAGAAACTCCTGGAATGTCATATACATTTTTCTTCAGATCTTACATTCTTGCTAGTAAAAGAAAGAGAGGGGGGAGGGGCGAGGGAGGGAGGGAGAGAGAGAGAGAGAGAGAGATATGATGGTGCAAAACAGTTTTTAAAAATATTAGCAGTGTTTACATATCCAAGTAATTGATGGCAAAAGTCTTGGAAGCTGCACTGTAATTGCTGACTGTTTTTTGTTTCCATTGTTTCAGTCACTTGTGCTCCTGACATAGCTGTAGCTAGAGCTAAAAGCTTTTTAGCATTATCTAAAAGCCATAGATTTAGGGCTAGGATTCCTTGCTATATGCAGGTAAGAAACATGTTCTTGCTGGAAAACATTCAGTTATAATGGAATTGCACCTTATGCTTCCTGACTTTTTATATCATATGAAATAAGGTATTCTGATCAATTTTACAAATGCTAATTAAATAAACCATGACAGCAGAGTGTTGAAAACTAAGTCTAACCTAACAAATAACATGTCTCGGCATACAGAAAGTGTAAATATAACCACTATCACTGGTGTCTGATAGAAGTTGATGAACTTGTATATACCCATGATACCTTTGTGTGATTGCACAAATGATGCAAATCACATCATTTGCATGATGAAGCTAAGACATACATGGTATCATTTAATCTTTTCTCCCCATGTAATCACCCATAACCATTATCTAGCAACCTGACCCCACAGCAGGGCTGTCAAACTCCCAGTCCATAGGACGGATGCGTCACGTCCCACCCAATTTAGTGAAGGGGAAAAAAGTACCGATATGTCACGTGACGCTACCATGACAACATGAGTTTGACACCCCTGCTCCAAAGGCTTTCCTAAATAGAGTTTTACTGGCTACCTAAAAGTGAATGTTGACTAAACTAAGCTACTCTTTTTTTACTGGGAGCTTTCTTAATAATGATTAGAGTTTTATATATTTATCTAGCTCAGTCATCTCAACTGGGCCACGCCTTTTGAAGTCCAACTCAAGCTAATCTGAATAATTTTATCTATCACAAAATTCCTTAAATCGACTCGGTTGGTGTTTATTTTGTTCCATTCTTTCGCTTATTGCCACAATGTAATCCTTAATACAAACATTTTACATGTTTGATTGGATTGCCCAACAGTGGTCTACACATCTTATCTGTCATTTTGCCTCCCAGAGCTTTTCTGAAAACCAGGGAACCCCAAAAGATTGACTGTGGACCTGGAGTTAACATTGACTGGCAAAAAAATTCATTTGAGTCTCTCCTAGTCTAATCCCACTGTACTGCCTCTCATTGAAAGAGGACAGTGAATATATAGACCTCTGGAATACTAAAAGTCACCTTCAAGCCTCAGGCTCTGAAACTTAGTACATAGTCTTATCTAGTAGTGCGCTGCTGCCAGTTGTAACAACCGGTTCACCTGGAACCAAAAATATGAGTGCACGTGTGCACACTACATTGAAAAACTGGCAATTATATAGGACATGATAGCACCAGGGCAGGTGGAGTGGGGCCAACTACTGGTTGGAACTACCAGTTTGCCTGAACTGGTCTGAACTGGCAGAAGCCCACTACTGGTCTTATTTCACTTTTCACTTATTTGGTTATATCTTATCCAATTTTAGGTATTTCTGTTTTCTTTATTCATATTTTCTACTAATTTGTACTTTTGGAATTATATCTATTGTAAAATGTTGGGTGGAAAAATGTGATTTAGATGGAAAAATAGAACCTTTAAGTATTCAGGGATTATTTTCTTCTGATTGTTCAGTGTAAATCATAACAATTTTAATAGATAGCAACTATTGCCATTGATTATACATAACAAAAGGAAGGAAGCGGCCACCCCAACATGTCTTTATTAATATAGATTCTGTAGACATGTGCTGTTAGATGATGTATTTTGAATCAACTATACATCATCTCTTTATGATTCAGAGCTTGACTCTTTCATTCATGGATTTTGGCATCTTAGCTTGAGGAATTATACTCAAGGCATACCGTTGATGAAAATTCTCAGTCATTCAGGTATTGTTTGGAAGTTGAGTCATGGCAACTGGATTTCTTTTCTTGTTTGCTTTGAAACATTCCACTGCTTATCCAAGTAGTTTCTTCAGACTAAGTTGCCATTATTCAACTTCTAGTCAAGGCATATTGGCTGTCTATATGTGTTTCGGTATCATAGGTGAAGAGAAGTATTCAATTTATGATCACAATTATTGCTGGGATTTCAGTCATTGAGTGAAGCAGTTATTAAGTGAGATGACCACGTGACCACTTTGCTCAATGACTGGAATCCCAGCACTCCTGTTTGCAGTCATTAAGCAATCTTCCAGGTTGTTGAGTGGATGGAGTGCCAAGTAAGGAGTAAGGGGTGCCTTGGGGGTAGAATGGGGGCTAGGAAGATCCACAGAAGGGAAACCTTTTCAGGATTTTAGACTCTAGAAGCTAAAATCTTTATTCCTGCAGGTCAACAAAATATTTCCCTTCCATTTTATCCACTGAGGGGAAATCCTTTGCTGGCTACAAAAAAGAAGTTAAAATCCTGAAGATTTTATAGCTCTATTCCTGCAGCCCAGTGAAATTTCCTGTCCCCTCTAGCCACTGGGGGTGGGGAGGGGGGATTTTCAGGACTTTAAATCCATTCCTATAGTCCAATGAAGGATTTCCCACTCCCAACAGATAGAGGAGAGGGAAAATACTTTGTTGGTATGGAAATTTTATCTTTCAGTCAGCCCCTAGAGACGAGAAGGAATCTTCTTTGCAAATAACAATAGCTTGCAGCCTTTCCTGCTGGTTTCCCCATTGACTTTCTGGAGAAACTGGCAAAGAAAATTGCAAATGGTGATCACATATTTAGCTTGCTTGATCACCGGGCAGAAGTGTGCCAAGCATCCAAATTGCAATTACATGACCAGGGGGGGAAGGGAATGAGGTGCTTTACAACAGCAGGAAGTGCTTTATGACTCATTAAGTATCCTTTAATTTCATAGGATAAGAATAATTTTTATTTTTAAGATATGTATTTATACTTGCAACTTAATAATCATAAAGTTAATCACTAATACTGTCATATGCATTTGTCTTGTTGGCTATATCAAGGTTCAGCAGAAGATATATAGCACTTATTTCATAAGCTAGGTTTCCAGCCAATGAATTAAAAGGAATAGGAAGTTAATAGGAGTTAATAGGAAAAACTGAATATATAATTCCTCCAATATTAACCCAAAACATTGTTTAGAAAGTAAGTAGTTGGTTCAGTTCACTTATCTAAATATTTTGCCTTCCCAAATAGTATCAGAACAGATTGATATTGGGTCTAAAATAATGCTTTCACTTGTCTCATCTCATCTTGCGTCAGAAATGTAAGAGCTATGTTTTCACTGTTTCTTGTATTTTTGGCTTTTTCTTAAAATTCATAGTATATGCTTGATGCTTTTTTTCTGAAAAGCCAATCTCTTTTTCTAAAAGCCAATGACAATGACTATTTCTATAATTCTCCAGGTTTTATAGATGTTTGTCACAGACAATTTACAAGAGAGATGTTGCAAAAGAGAATGTTATCAGTAAGAAATCAAAATGAAGAAAAACTAAAAGTTAGTAATACGTCTAGGAAGGGAAGATAAAAAAATCAAGATGTAAAATGATTATATTTAATTCTTGTACTTACATCTCTGTCCTTTGATTATAATACTTCTACAAAAAAAAGTAATTTATCAGCTTTTAAACAAATTAGATATGCATCCCAAAAGGTGTGATGTGATATTAAAGTCCATTTTATATGCTTGGTAGAGTTTTCTCCTGTGTGCACTTCTAGTCACATGTGTACTTGACAAGTTACGCCCAAGTTGATTTTCTAAGTTATATGGCTGACATGGCTGAAATCTCTTCAAGAACTAGGAAAAGCGTGGAAGATATATCATAAGATCAGCTTGAAGCTGTGCTGATGAGTAAACAATATTAATCCCTTTAGAATGGTTTATTTAAACCATTTCCTGAAGACAGAGAAAATATTGTGAGTTGTGAATGCTTGCCTCCATGTTCAGAATAATTAGATGCTTCTCTTTCCATTATTCTGAATTTGAATAGTCAAGGATAAGAGGGAGGAAAGGTTACATACACAAAATAGACAATTGAAAATAGTTCCAGGGTATATTAAGCAGGAAAAGATCAGAAAATGAGTAGGGAACATAAAAGGAATTCATAAAAAAGAGACAATCCACCTACCAATTCATCTGAATAATCCTCACTAAATAAAAGATCTATACAAGAGTGTGGCTTTCAATTCACTAAGAGTGGATTGAGTTTCCTAGTTATTATTTATATACCTCATTGTACGAAGGGTTGATGCTGGCAGCCTTAAGGAAAAATTGGTCTTCCTTAAAAGGCTGTCTCTGGATCCATAGGGATTAGACAGCTACTGCCTGATCTTCAACTTACTCTTTGTGGTAAGGTGGTGGTGATTCAGGGCCAATGAATGAACACCTTAGATCAGGGGTGTCAAATCTGTGGCCTGGATACATGATGTGCTGGCTCCACCCCCACCTGGTTTAGCAAAGGGGAAAAAAGTCCCAATACATTACGTGATGCCGCTGTGATGATGTAAGTTTGACACCCCTGCCCTAGATGATGCAGTTTATCTGCACTCATATCAGTCAGAGTTCAGGTTTGAATGGAGAACATAGATGAATATAGATGCCATTGGTTGCTTTGGTTGATGACATATCAAGACCTGTACAAGGATAGCAAGCCTGATCTTATCCACTCTTTAAGCAGCCAACACCCTAATTACCACTCAGACTAGTGCAACACACTGCAATACCCCCTAGAAGCTTTAGCTGGTGGAAAATGCAGTAGCCATAGTGTTCAAGGAGTTGATAGTTCAGTATATTTTATACCCGATTTATAGATCCTCCAGTAGCTTCTAATGGCTTCCAAATTATATTTAAAGTGCTGGTATGAATCTATAAAGCCTTTATGATTGGTGCCTAGTATCTGCAGAAGTAATACTCTCACTAGAGTCAGCTCACCATTGCAATCATGACAGGCCTATTTTTTCTGTGATGGTGCTGATCTTCTGGAATGACCAAACGGATATCCATTTGTATCCAGCATTGGCAGCCTTTCAGAAAAGGCTAAAAGTGATCCCCCCCCCCCCCGTTTTTAGGCCTGATGTCAATGATTTGTTCTGGGCTGGATTTAACTTAAGCTTTTTATATTTTATTGTATTTTTGTATCTTGTTAGTCACTAAGAGTCTTATGATTATGATAGCATGCAAATTTAACAAACAAACAAATAGGAGTTCCTATTAGATGGATGGAAGCTGAATGGGTGGAAACTAATGGATGGAAACTGAATAAGGAGAGATTCAACCTGGAAATAAGGAGAAATTATACAGTGAGCACAATCAACCAATGGAACAGTTTGCCTTTGAAAGTTGTGGGAGCTTCCTGACCTGAGACTTTCAAGAAGAGGTTGGACTGCCATTTGTCAGAAATGGTGTAGTGTCTTCTGCTTGAGTGGGGGGGTTGAACTAGATGATCTGTAAAATCCCTTCCAACTCTGTTAATCTGGAGATATTAGTTTAAAGTATACAGCCATGATCATAGAGATATGTTGTTTTGTAACAGTTTCAGCTTATTTCCAAGTTGCAAAGTCTTTCTGTGAGAACCTCAGTTTACAGTTTTTCTTTGATTTTATTGCTTCCTCATCACATAGATATATAAGAAACCAATAATAGAGTACCTACTATTAGGGACAAACTGGGGTTAGTCTGTGAAAAAAGTTAATTGATATAATATTACCTTTCTGGTTATTGTGCATTTTTCTATAACTGCTTTATTCATGTAAGACTTCTTGATAATGTATGTGGCCAAGGAGTCCATCAACATTCTTTTCGTACTCAGAGTAAGTGAAGACATATGTGATACTATTAATTTGTTTGCCTTTTGGAAAGTTCATTTATACAAACCTTTCTACATTGCCTTATTTTACTTGACTCAAAGTGGTTCATAAAGCAATGAAAAGTAAAAGCAGCAAACCACATAAAGGGAAGCACAACAATAAATTGTGCACACAAATGTTTAAGGCAACAATACAGTATATCCATTAAAACTCTGAAATGGTTTACAAATATATACTAGCCTCACCAATTTTTGGTCCTTTCATGCAACATCAAGTCTGACATGGCCCTTGAGACAATATAAATTGTGAGTCTCTATTATGTAGGAAGCATTCAGAGTTGATAGACAGACAGACAGATGAGAGTGAGAGTAGTTTTTGTAATACCAACAGGAATTTCCAATGTGATCCAAGTGATGGTTCAGAGAAGCTATTTGTGGTTAGGGTTAATTCTTTTCCCCTTTGTTCTCCACTTATTAGAGACTTACGGCTGCTCAGATTTTCCTGTGGTTCTACCCCTATAAAAATGTGTTTAATCACCTAATTGTCTGATTTTTCATATTGTCAGTCATGCAGCAAATAAATGAATCAATCAAAGTTCATTTTGTTAACAGAATATATACTTTTTCAGGTAGTCACTTTCAAGTTTAATGCAAAAATTACATGGATAAGAAAAAAAATTGGCTTGTGTTACAAGATTAGTACCAAATATCCAGATGTAGAAAGTAGATAATTAATATTTGGAGCTATAATTTGTCCTCTAATGCTGTCAGTTTTCTTTCTTAAGTATCTATGATAAAGATTTGCCCTATCATTGAGCAGTTTACCTTGTTTGTAATTTCACACGGCTTTACATCTGACAGATTAACCTAGACAAAGCTGTGGGTAATTGGATTGTTTTTTTTAAAAAGACTGGAGGTATCACTTATGTTAAACTTGTCTTTGAAATATATCAATAAAGTTATACCATACATAATAAAAGCCAATCTCTATGGAATAATGTCAACTTTGTATCTGTATTAATTAAACATTTTGGTAGATTAAAATTAGCTTCCTGAATTGCTACGCTATATTTTAATCCTGTTCATGGAAACTGATTTATTGGGAAAGCAAATTATCTTCTTAAAAACGGAGGCTATAAATTCCTGGAGTAATGAGAGGCATTTTTCTCAGAGAAACTGCATCCTTTGAATCCAATTGTTTTTGTTAGCTGACTACTTAACTGATGATGAATTTAAACTAGATAATTTTAGGCAAAACTGCATCCCAGTTGAAAATATGTCTCTGTGTGTATAAATATATCTATATAGTTTTGTATTAATCATCTGTGCAGGTATTGGATAAAATTATATTGAATTGATTTGATACAAATAACCCTTTCCATGTTGATCACTGAAGAATATTTAAAACAGAAGCAATAATACAGTAATGTAATCACTAAGCTATTTTTTAAAATGGTATAGTTATTATTTTGTGTCCATTGGATATAAGAGAAATACTGTAGATATGGATATAGGTATAGATATAGCAATCTCCATAGGAAATGCTACTTCAGGTAAATCCTAAGCTTTACAGGCATTACTCTGTCAGTTATTTCAAGCTATCATTGAAATCTACCTTATGTGATAAATCCTATGCACATATTATGATACAACCCGTAATATTTAATATACCGTATTTTTCAGACTATAAGATGCACTGGTGTATAAGATGCACCAAGATTTCAAAGAGGTAAGCAAGAAAACAAAAGTTTTTGCTCTCACCGGCCCCCAGGAACTCCCAAACCCTATGCATATCCCGTTTTTCACAAACAGGTGTGCAGAGGGTTTGGGAGGCCTGAATAGTGCTCCTGGGGGATGGGAAGGGCAAAAACGTGATGCATGGGAGGTTTGGGAAGCCAATAATGGGCTCATTTTTTTTGCAAAAATGGGGGCGTTTTTGCCCTCCCCAGTCCCCAGGAACACTCTGCAGGCCTCCCAAACCCTCTGTGTGCCCCATTTTTCACAAAGAGTTTAGGAGACGATCGCGCGTAAAGCGCATGAATGGAGAGGACCAGTAGTAACACCGGTTAGAACCCACCACTGGTCCCACTATGTTGTCTTATATAATATAAATAGGAGTAATTTGTATATATAGCTAATAGGAATATTTACCAATTATGATTATTCCGTTATTGGTCACAAAGTAGCCTGGTAGTTATTATTGAATGTGGCACTGTATTGAAAGTTACTTTTCCCCAAATTATCTTTAAAATAAAAAGTTTTGATTAATTTACACTAATGTAGCAGAGTCAGAAAAAGAGTGGTTTGTTAATCTGTTTTAATGTTTCATTTTCGGGGCTGGAAGATTGTTTTTTTATCTACTTTCTAGGTAAATATGATAGTTGTCAAACAACAGTTATAAAGTGACAATGAAAACCAAATCTTGTTGATGGTTTTTATCTGAAAACACCATCATAGCATGACTGAATTCCTACTTCATGCAAAACCATATACAGGTAGTCCTCAACTTACAACAGTTCATTTAGTGACCAAAGTTACAACAGTACTGAAAAAAGTGACATTACTATTTTCCCCAGCAGCATTCCCATTATCATGTGATCAAAATTCAGGTACTTGGCTTATGATTTATACTTATGATAGTGTCCCCAAGTCTTGTGCTCCCCTTTTGCGACGTTCTGACGAGCAAAGTCAATGGGGAAGCCAGAGTCACTTAACAACCGTGTTACTAACTTAACAACTGCAGTGACTCACTTAATAACTGTGGCAAGAAAGGTTGTAAAATGGGGCAAAATTCACTTTATAAATATCTCACTTAACAACAGAAATTTTGGGCTCAGTTGTCGTAAATTGAGGAATACCTGTAATTTATTTGGCTTTAGTTTAGCAAATTGGGTTAATCTAGAATGTTCCAAAATCTGTGAACTTTAGCCTTTTTGCATTGGGAATATTTTGAATATCCTGTTTTCTAGCCACTGAGATTTTTTTAGTTTATGTGAAAAAAATCTTCTTTTAATACATTTCCCAACAGTGCATCAGGGTATGGCATGTAGAGCTCTATTAGTTAAAATCGTTTTGTTTTAAGATGGGGTTGTTGTTTTGTGATCTCAGATTTTATGGTTTGGACTGTTGAATTGTAAACTTTTGTGGTGCCTTGAATCACTGCCATGAGATGGGTGGCCCTACCAAAAATATAATAAAACACTTAAAATAAATGAATTATACATTTTATATTGGCAAATGTGTTTGCGAAGGAAACAGAAGCAGAACGTTTCTTTTCAATGACAATTGATTTGCATAGACTACCACGCATATGAAGCATCTCTTTCAAAGTAACTGCATTTCTTCCTTGCTTATAATCTCCTCCTGGACATTTAGAAGGAGCTCCTTCAAAGGAATTATTGGAAAGAAAACAGCTTCTGTAATGTATTCATGCATCTGAAAAAAGGATATTTGTTTTAACAATTCAGAAAGAGATGCTTAGTGTATTCTCCTGCAGATTCTCAAGGACCCTGTTGCAATGATTTATGCAGCACTGTTGCAATATAGTAGTTGATCTCAATAACAATATTTCTTTCCTCTATTGCACATTGAAACAGAGGTTAGCCAATAGCATCCTCCCTACTGTATATATTTAGATTTTAAACATCACATTTAATCAAAAGAAATTTACGTATATGTAACCCAGTATACCGTATATTCTGGCGTATAAGACGACTGGGCGTATAAGACGACCCCCAACTTTTCCAGTTAAAATAAAGAGTT
>JANHFM010003798.1:64062-76307 GCA_032468115.1 Grayia smithii
CAAGCTGGGGGGGGGGGGGAGGTGAGTGGTTAGATAGGTGGCTTAGCCTGGCCAGGCAGGCAAGCAGAAAAAAACAAAGCAAAACAGAATAACAGAGTAGAAAGGGACCTTTAAGCACGCCAAGGCAGGCAGGCAAGCGGCCATTTTTATTACCGGTTCTCCGAAACACTTCCAGCCATTGCTACCTACTCTGCTGATCTGGTGCAATCCAGTAGCATTGCACCCCTGACTGTATCCCATCTTTATGCTAAGAACTCAAAGAAGTCCAAACAAGTTCTTTTCACATTTTATCCTGACACAAAGTAACTTAGATTGAGTTAAAAGAGACAGAGAAGCCCCAAATCACTAATTTTACTCAAGGTCAAGTCTCCATTGATACAATACCTTTCCGTTAAGTTAATGATACGACACAACAATATTTCTGCCAAAGCAAAATTTAAAACTGCTTATGGTCAAAGGCCAGAGAAAAACAAACAAATACAGAGGCATGTAAGTGATTAATACAAGAGGAACGTAGCCTGCAGGATGCATCGTCTGTTATATTCTTGAAGCTAGATGACAAAATTTGCCAGTTAATAAGTGACCTGAAACTTCTTGTTGCCTAATAGTAAGGCTATGTAATAATAATCTCACTGCCCTGGCATTATTACCATATCTTTCTGCCTGTTTTTTTTCTTTCGTTCTTTCTGAAACCCTAACCCAGCTTCCTCTCCTGAAGGGCTTTAGTGAAAAGGACACCAAGAGTAGTATTTAGAAGGGGACAGATAGGGAAAGGCAAAGAAGTAAACTAGAATTATCATGACAAATTTATCCTGTGAAACTGGGATTGAGGTCAGAGGAGGCATCTTCTTGCAGATAGGATTTTAGAAAGAATGTCAATTAGATGTTATCATGTAATTGCTGTGGCCATTATATAAAAAAAAATCAAACCAATTAACAAAGTTATTTGTGTCAGTATCCTTCTGTTTGCTTAGTGCATATTTTGATTAATGATATTTCTTCTGAAATTATCTCTTTTGTATTTAAGATTTATAGCCAAGTAACCTTCCATCATGAATATGTGTTCCTGCACAAATGGCCCAAATCTCTATGTCACCAAACAGACTTTCTACATTAGCTTTGAACACATGTTCTTAATTGACTAACATGAAAGAAGTTTTACATTTTTTTCCTATTTGGAGGTTAAAGAGAAAAGGTTTACACAGAACAGATTGTTGTAAAAGGTATGTTTATTTACTTATATTGCCTTCAAAATAAATAAGAAAAATAATAGCCTTTTCTTTTTAATTACCTCATCTTAGAAGCATCTCTTAATAAATACTTTGTAAATATATCCAAGGCATATGGAAATTATAAAATAATAAGATATTTCCCACTCTATGCCAAATGTTCTCCCAATTCATTTTTCAGATATGGAAGAAAAGGTAACGTTGGTCTTACCTGAACGTTCTTTTTCATCAAGCTGCGAAGGAGTTCAAGTAGTGGGTTGTAACTGTTATCCATTGGCTAATGACTGAGTTTTGAGGAGTATAAAACCCTTCCTCCTTCCTGGTATACCCCAGTTAAAATAACGAAAGGACAGAAAAGCAGAATATGAACATCAACTTCCAACAGAACACAAACAATCAGAACAGAGACCGTGGGCGGGATTGAACTCCTTCGCAGCTTGATGAAAAAGAACGTTCAGGTAAGACCAATGTTACCTTTTCCATCAAGCTAAACATCCCCGGGGGGGATACGGTCTCAGAGGAAGGGCCAGAGGTCAGAATGACATGCTGGAGGACACGTCTGCTGAAGGCCGCGTCAGCCGATGCAAACCTGTCTATTTTGTAGGCCTTGATGAAGGAGGACGGATTCTTCCAAGTGGCCGCCTTACAGATGTCGAGAAGTGATGCCTGGGATGCCCACGCCGCTGATGCCGCTGCGCTCCGCATTGAATGAGCCATTATATGGCCAGGTCTGGGCTTCTGTTGAGAGTCGTAAGCCAGGGATATACAGGCCTTGAGCCAGCGGCTGATGGTAGAAGTAGACGCCTTGTAACCCAGGGAGTGAGGCTGAAAAGACACGAACAGAGCCTTGGTCTTACGAAGCGTGGCAGTCCTATGAATGTAGCATTTCAAGGCGCGTCTGATGTCTAGGGTATGCCATTGTTTCTCCAGGTGGTGCACTGGCTGAGGGCAGATATCCGGGAGGACTAGTTCAGCGGCCCTGTGGAACCAGGTATTGACCTTGGGGATGAATGATGGGTCTAGTCGTAGCATCACCTGATGAGGTCAAAAAATGCAGAGGTCCTCCCTGACTGAAAGGGCTCCCAGTTCAGATACCCTCCTGGCAGAAGTAATAGCCACCAGAAAAGCAACTTTTAAGGTGAGCAAACGGAGACTAATCGAGTGGAGAGGTTCAAATGGAGGAGCCGTAAGAGCTCGTAGCACGAGACACAAGTCCCAGGATGGAAATCTGTGTAGGACCGTAGGCCAGAAATTATGGGCACCCTTAAAAAACTGGCGAGCCTTGGGGTGGCAAGACATCGATGAGTAGCCAGGGCAAGGAATAACTGTGGCAAGGGCCGACATCTGGTGACGGAGAGTACTAACTGTGAGACCTTTGTCCAGACCCGCCCTGAGGAAAGTCAAGACCTGTTGCACTGTTGCCTTGGTGGGAGACAGATGTAGTGGCCGGCACCAGGAACAGAACGTGGCCCAAGTAGCCTGGTAAACGCGGGCGGTGGAAGGTCTGTGGGAGGCCACGATGACCTCTGCAACCAACTCAGGATAATTGTCGTCTTTCAAAATTTGGTGCTCAAGTGCCACACGGCTAGGTGTAGCCACTTGGGGTCCGGATGAAGGATAGCCCCCTGGCAGAGAATCACCGACTCCTCTGGAATCCTCCATGGAGGAGAGATGGATAGGGACATCAGGTCCCCGAACCAGACCCTCCTGGGCCAGTACGGGGCCACCAGTAGAATCTCTGTTCTCTCGTCCAACAACTTCCTCACAACTCTCGGAATGAGGGGAAGGGGAGGAAAGGCATAAAGCAGGCCGGGAGGCCAGGGGCTCCTCAGTGCATCCCCTCCCTCCGCCCCAGGAGATGGAAATCTGGAGAAGTAACGGGGGAGCTGATGATTCATGGAGCTGGCGAAGAGGTCCACTACCGGAGTCCCAAACCGTTGAGTCAACTGCAGAAACAGGTTGGGGTGGAGTTGCCACTCGGAATTGTCAAGTGTCCATCTGCTGAGCCAATCGGCCTGGATGTTGGCTGAGCCCGAGATGTGCTCCGCCCGGATGGAGAGTAGATGATGTTCGGCCCACAGGCCTAAGGCCTGGGTTTCCCTCATGAGGAGCCTGGACCTCGTACCCCCCTGGCGGTTCACATGGGCCTTGGTTGAGATGTTGTCCGTCAGAAGAAAGACGTGAGATCCACAAAGTTGGGGCTGAAAGTTGCGAAGGGCCAGGTGGGCTGCCTGGAGTTCGAGCCAGTTTATGTCCTGGCGAAGGTCTTCGGGGGACCAACGTCCCTGGGCTACCAAGGATCCTAGATGGGCCCCCCAGCCATGGAGACTGGCATCCGTGGTCAACGTGATGCGATCGGGCTCTTTGAACAGGCAGCCTTGTCGGATGGACGAGGAGATCCACCAACTCAGGGACAGGCGCACTGATTTCGGAACCACCAGGCGCCTGAGGGAGTTGATGGCACTGGAGCGTTGGCTCGGCAAAAGGAGCCACTGGAGTTTCCGGGAATGTAAGGATGCCCAAGGAACTATCCCCAAACAAGATACTATCTGACCCAAGAGCTTGGATAAAAGGAGGACTGTGGAGGACCACTGTCGTAGAACCTTCCGGATCGTTGCTTGGAGGTTGAAGATCCTTTCCTGAGAGAGGAACACTCTACAAGCCAGAGTGTCGATGACGGCCCCAAGATGGTTGACAGTGGTAGTAGGGTGAAGATGACTTTTTTCCCGGTTTATGGTGAAGCCGAATTCTTGGAGGGTGCGCATGGTGTACTTCACGTCGGCGATGGAATTTGGAGGAGATGACGACTGGATCAGAATGTCGTCCAGATAAAATTGAGTGCGAATTGGAACTGACCTTAGGTGAGCTGCTACCACCTCGAGTAGCTTTGTGAAAATGCGGGGAGCAGAAGAGAGGACAAAAGGTAGGGCACGGTATTGGAAGTGCTGGCCACGGAAACAAAAACCAAATTAAAACACAGGGAAGGAGGAGGTTAAGTAAATTTGGAAATTGCTAAAGAAAGCTGGAAGCAACAAGGTTAAAGAAGCTAAAGAACTCAATCAGAGAGAAGTACTGCTTAGCGAAGGACTGAGTTATTTAACTGGACTATGCCAGGAAGGAGGAGGGGTTTTGTACTCCTCAAAACTCAGTCATTAGCCAATGGATGACAGTTACTACCCACTGCTTGAACTCTGTAGCAGCTTGATGGAAAAGGGAAGCTTGCACCTTCAGACTTTGATTACTTTAATGTAATGTAATGTAAAGTGTATTCATCTTGTGTTTCCTGGCTGGTTTACCAGGAAGGGCTGACATCAATCTTGCAAGGCACAGTTGCCATATCCAACTGTGGGGAAAGGCTCAGATTGGCAAAGTTTTAATGGATGTCCCATCCCTGCCTGCTTCTGAATTTCCTGCCCTGGAGTTTCTGGAAAAGGTGTTTGCTGCTTTCAGCCACCCTGACTCTCAAACAAGGCTGGGCCTCTAGGGCTTCCTGGGCATTTGGCCTTTTGTGTGGGATGACCATTTTGTGACACACTCTTGGAGTTTCCTGAGCATTTAGTGCTTCACAAGATATGGCGTCTTTTCACCATACTGCTGGCCAGGCTGGGGTTGTTGAGGCTTCCAGGAGTGGTTGTGGCTTTTCTCTCCAACTTCTTTGCATTTGCACCATATTACACCTTTCTCCAATTTGTTCAAGGTCTGCACTGGGTTTCCCAGGGCCTCCCCCATCCCACTGAGGCATCTCTGTACTCTTTATCTGGGACTCTGTTTGCTTAACAACCTATGTAGTCACTTAATGATGGAAAGGCGATATAATTATAATTGTTGAGCGAAGAATTGTTCCCTCAACAATTAAGATTCCAGTCCGAATTGTGTTCCTTAAACAAGGACTATCTATACAGTGGGAGACAAACATAGAGGAAAGAATGATTGCCACCGCAGGTGACAATAATTAATGGCAAAGGTATCCTGAACTAATATGCTTAAGGTAAATTACCAGAAATGTCTATTTTTCTACTAATTCATCAAAATAAGTTAAAAGGTTGTCACAATCTTCCTTTGATTTCTCTTCCCAAAGGGTCTTCACTATTATTATCAGTTCACTGCTTGCTGTCTTGATAACTCACCAGCAGTTCAATTCAAGTTTTGTGAATACTTGATAAGGGGCATTGGTCCTACTTGACACACCCTATCTCATGGTCCTGGATGGGAGGGCCAGGATGGGTTATTCCGGGGATGAAATCTAAAACTTTTCCCTACCGGTTCTATGGGCGTGGCTTGCTGCTGGTGGTTTCCTTTGACTGAGTGGGCGTGACCAACTTGATGTCACTCAGCCACACCCACTCAGTCACATGACCCCCACCCCAAGCCATGCCCACAGAAGCCAATAGGAAAAATTTTAATTTCTATTTTCTATTTTAAAACCCTATTTTCCCGTCATGAGATGCATTCGCTTTCCTCTTTCTCCAAGCAGACATATTCATTATAGTTGTCAGCTGCAGACGTCCACCTGCCCTCCCGAAGCACCACTGCGGCGAACGAAACAACTCAATTGCTCCACATCTTTTCCTGCAGCCAAACTCACCCAGCCGTGCATGCCCTTTCCTCAAATGGGCTGTGCATGGGATGCTTGGAGAGCAAGCCAGTAAGAGAGCTCTCTAACCTGTGTGTGTGTGTGTGTGTGTGTGTGTGTGTGTGAAGGAGGGAGGGAGGGACGGAGGGAGGGAGGGAGCGATCTGAAGCCGAACCTCTGGCAGCAGCAGGGGCGGCTTCTGAGCAGCCTTGAGTCAGCCAGCTCCATCTGACCTATTCCCCGAGTCTCGCTGTTCTCCTCACCCCCCCCCCCTCAAGCAGTGGCAGGCTCTGCGGGGCAACAGGGCCTCTCATTTTTCCCACGGTGTGGCGTACACGTGCTACCTCTCTGCACGTCTGCTTGCAAGCAGTGATCTTCTCTCCTTCTCTCAGGATGCTGGTGCGGGCAGCATGGATAAATAGTTCGTTGGGGCTAAGCAGGGAAGCTGCTGTCACACCACTCCCCCTCATTTCCCCGAGCACAAAGCCAAAGCCATGCACTTCCTCAATGGGTTGGCACCGGCAAAGAGCTTCATGGCCAACAATGCTCCGTGTGCAGCATCACCCAGCTGCCAGTCGGGACAGAGCAGCCAGCCCAGCTTGGGCGCGATGCTGTGCGCGGAGCATTGTCGGCCACATGGCTCTTTGCCGGTGGCCAGCCTGTTGAGGAAAGGGCATGCATGGCTGGGTGAGTTTGACTGCAGGTGGAGATGCGGAGCAGTTGGGTTGTTTTGTTCGCTGTGGTGGTGCTTCAGGAGGGCAGGTTGATGTCTGCAGCTGACAACTATAATGAATATGTCCGCCTGCCCTCCTGAAGCACAATCGCCACTGTTCGCCTCATTTCGCGGCAGGAGAAGGAAGAAAGTGTGGTCCAGGAGGGCAGGTGGACGTCTGCAGACAGGTGAGGAGGGAGGGCGGTGAGAGTGGCGGTGATGAGAGCGGCAGTCCCTTCCAAGCACAGTGCACACAGGCGGTGGGCAAGGTGGCCCCGACACACCTGTTGAGTTGGCGACTGGGAAGGCGGGGGCAGGGCCTCCAGAGATGATTGCTACCGGTTCTCCGAACCACTAGCCATCATTGCTACCGGATCAACCGATCCGGTCTGAACCGGGAGCATTTCACCCCTGGGTTATTCTAGGCTTGTAGCTCTATGGACTGAGTTGAATTTTTTGAAGTTCCGCCTCCCTGGTGACCTTCCTTAGTTTTGACAACGAAGGCGAAGTGAATGGTAACACCACCCGAAACAGACTAACAAACTTCTCCCTGCCTGGAATCGGACCAGCCAGGCAACAGGATGGGTCTGGCCCCTCCCATCCAGGACCACAAGAAAGGGCGTATCAGGTAGGACCAATGCCCCTTCTCCATGGTGCCTACATGGGACATGGCAGTCCTATGGGCGGGCACTGGCTTGGTCCAAAGACCCTGCCTTCTCATGTACTCACTGCAGGACCCTTCATCCAAATGCCACCTCTGCAGATGCGTAAGAGTCCAGTCTGTAGTTGCGGATGAACGGTGAAGATGACGTCCATCTTGCCGCCCTGCAAATCTACAGAAGCCTCGGTAGCCCAGGCCGCCATTGTGGCTGCATTGCGAGTGGAGTGAGTCGTTATCCCGAGGCACTGGAAGAGCTTGAAGCTCATAAGCACAGGCTATACGTGCCTGAAGCCAACACCCCACCATGTAAGAGGTCACTCTGTGGCCTACAGTTGACGGTTGAAAGGAGAAGAACAGAGATTCAGTCTTCTGGATGGAAGCGGACCGTGAGATGTAAATATGGAGGGCCCTCCTAACGTCCAGAGTATGCCAGGTCTGCTCCAAGGCGTGCCTAGGCCTTGGACAGAAATCAGGCACGATCAACTCCTGTGCTCAGTGAAACAAGTAGTTGATCTTTGGAAGGAAGGCAGGGTCCAGCCATAGAACAACCTTGTTTGGATGAAATATACATAAGTCTTTCCTCACCAATAATGCCGCCAACTCCGATATCCGCTGAGCAGGCGTTACGGCCACAGGGAAAGCCACCTTAACGAGAGGAGGCGAAGACTGGCCTCCCTCAAGGGTTCAAATAGTGCCTGAGTAAGGGCTTGCAACACCCTGGTCAAGTCCCACGTGGGATAACGGTGGACAGTTAGAGGCTTTAAATTAGAAGCCCCTTGTAAAAAGGCTTGCACCCTGGGGTAGTGGGAGAGGGAGCCCCAATTCCCAAAGTTTAAGACGGAGGCTAGGACTGCAACCTGTCTTTGCAAAGTGTTTGGAGATAACCCCCTGTCCAGGCCCCCTTGTAAAAACTCCAGCACCTCTGCTACGGATACTGCAGTAGGGTCCAACTGTCCCCTGGTGCACCAAGCAGAGAAAGTGGTCCAAGTGGCATTATAAATGCACATGGTTGAAGGCCTGCTGGTCACTTGGATTGTTCGTATGACCCTATTGGAGAATTTCTCCTGTCTTAGGAACCTCCTCTCAATCGCCAAATGGCCAACTGGAGCCGCTGTGGTTCGGGATGAAGAAGGGGCCCTTGGCTGAGAGATACTCTCTCCGGGGGAATCCTCCAAGGCCTGGCGGCCGACAGATCAACCGGATCAGCTAACCATGGCTGTCGGGGCCAATAAGGTGCCACTAACAGAACCTCCGCCGTCTCTGACAGCACCTTCCTGATGACAGCTGGGATGAGGGGTAGGGGGGAAGGCATATAAGAGACCACTTGGCATCTCAGAGCATTGACCTCTTCTGCTCCCAAGGCAGGGAACCTGGAAAGCAAATGAGGAAGGTGAGTGTTCGCCGGAGAAGCAAACAGATCCATCACTGGATGGTCGAATCAGTCTGTGAGCTCTGCAAACTGTCTGGGATGAAGTCTCCACTCTGATGGATCCACGGTTGCTCAACTCAACCAGTCTGCTCTTATGTCGGCCACCCCGGCGATGTGTTCTGCTCTCAGGGATAAAAGATGAGTCTCTGCCCACTGGCACAGGGCTTCTACCTCCCACATGAGGCTCTTTGAGTGAGTCCCCCCCTTGCCGGTTGATGTGGGCCATCATGGTAACATTGTCCGTGAGGAGGAGGACATGATACCCTTCCACCGGGGATTGAAAGAACTGAAGAGCCAAGAGGGCCACCCTCAGCTCCAACCTGTTTATTCTCTGGGTGAGTTCTGATTGGGTCCACCAGCCCTGGGCCACCTGGGAACTGCAATGGGCTCCCCAGCCATAAAGGCTGGCATCTGACATCACAATCAGTCTGCAAGTCTCCCTGAAAAAAACAGCCCTTCTTGATGGCTCCCAACACCCACTATTGCAGTGATCGCAGTACCCCAGGAGGCACTCGGACCTGAACTGTCGAGGAGCTGCTGCTGCCTGCCCTCTGAATGGGGAGCAGGAACCACTAGAGTGGTCGGGAATGGGACCTTGCCCATGGAGCAATGGCCAAACAGGAAATCATCTTCCCCAAAAGCTGGGATAATCGGGCTATCGGGATTGCCTTGCCTGCCGGATCAGTTCCACCAGACTCCATATGTTCTCCCATCTCTCTGAGGAAAGAAACACTTGGCCCTCTCTCATGTCTATCAGGGCCCCCAAATGCACCAGTCTTGTCAAGGGCACCAGGTGACACTTGGCCAGATTCACAGAAAACCCATGGTCCCTTAGGGTCATGATCGTTGTGGCCAGATCTCGTTCTGCTAACAGATAAGCAGATCATCCAGATAACACTGGATTCTGATGGGAATTGTCCTGAGGTAAGCTGCCAGCACTGCCATGAGCTTGGTAAAGACTTGAGGGTTACAGAGCAGAGCTACATACTGAAAATGACATCCAGCATAGGCAAACCTCAGGAACTGCTGGTGTTCTGGATGGATAGGGACGTGAAGGTATGCCTCTGTCAGGTCTACTGATGCCAAAAAATCTCCCTCCCTGATCCCTGCTAATATGGAATGCAGGGAGTGCATCTTGAACCTCCTGTAGACAATGAAATTGTTGAGTCCCTTTAGATTTAGAATTGCCCTCCACCCCCACCCCACAAGGCCTTTGGAACGAGGAATAAGATTGAATAGAACCCCCATCCCCGCTGACCTGGCAGAACCGGCTGAATATCCCGCAAATGCTGAATAGCCACATCCATGAGTCCCTGTTTTAAGGAAAGGAATTCCAGGGAGAGCCTTAATCTGATCGTCTTCCTGACCCAGGTGTCCGTAGTGATGTTGTCCCAGCTGTCTGCAAAAAACCCGAGATGACTCCCAATGGGATCCTCCTGCCCAATGTAACTTCTGGCGATGGGCACCTCTGCTGCTGCTGCCCCTGAATGGTCATCCTAACTGTTGGGGTTGACCTGTGCAGCCAAATGCCGGTCTATCAGACTGGAAACCTGACCGGGAGTAGAAGGACCACTGCTGTTGGGGGAAGCTTGCTCAAGCTCCCTCCTGCCAGAAGGAGGGCCGTCTAAAATAAGGTGATGGGCGATAATCAGCCTGCCTACCCTGGGATGGAAGCACCTTTCTCTTGTCCCTAGTCTCTATCAAGAGAGGGTCCAGAGACTGGCCAAAAAGGCTCTCCCCCTCAAAAGGGACAGAAGCCAGTTTCCATTTATTTTTTGCATTCATGCACTAGTGTTGTAACCAAATCATTCATCTAGCAGTGATGGCCGAAGCCATAGCCCTTGCTGAAAACTTGGTGAAGGCCAAAGTAGCGTCCACAGTGTATTCTGCGGCAGCCTAGATCTTGGAAAGGTCCTGGTGGGCACTCACATCCTCTGGAGCCAAGCGAGACTGCAGCTGTTGTAGCCAGCACACAGACACCCTAGTGAAAAAAGATGCTGCAGTAGATGCTCTTATAGCCCAAGAATCACCTAAGTGAACACGGTATAGAGCCAGTTCCTCCCTGTGCTCTTCTGCCTTCAAGGCGTCTTCCGTGGGAGAATAGAGGAAAAGGTCAGGGCTGCCAGTGGGGTATCAACTTTAGGAACCTGGATTAGATTAAGGAGGTCCCTGTCCACCCCAAAAAGAGAATCTTCCTGTTTGGTTGGATTGGAAGCTGTGGCCTGAGATGTCCACTATCTACGGATGACCTCCAGGAACATTCCAGGAATAGGGATTGTCTCTGCCTCTACGGCTTGCTCCGTGAACAGGAAATCATCCTGTACTCCAAATTCAGTGGAAGGCTCAGGTGTGTTAGAGTCCGTTCCCAAATGGCAGTAGCCTGCACCTTGGCTAGCAGAGGCTTAAGAAGTGCAGGGCTGAACAGACCTCTAAATTGCAGCCTGTCCAGGGATTCCTGCTCAAAATCGGAGAAGTCTCCCTCACCCTGGAACCCCTCTGACAGGGAATACCAGCCCTGATTTGAATGGACTGGAGAACCAGACCCATAATACATCTCTCCCTCAGCTGACTGTCCCAAAGGGTCCACATCTGTTTGGCGAAGCAAACCAGGGTTGATGACATGCTGGTGCTGACTAAGTTCAGCTGCAATCCCCCTCCTGATGACCTGGTCAATCCACTGCTACAGGAAAAGGGGAATATCTTGCTCCTGCATCCCCCCTGGATGGAGCCCTGCCGCAGTAGGGATAAAAGTGTCTTACATGGGACCCCTGAGGGGCCAGGCCACTCCAGGTGGGCCACTATGGCTTCAGGTGACCAGGTCGAAGCAACACCTGACTTAGCAACCATCTGTTGCATCTGTTACAAGGCCATCTCCTGGGGTTTATTTATTTATTTAATTTATTTAATTTAATTTGTATGCACCCTTCTCCAAAAGGACTCAGGGTGGCTTACAATAAAAAGAAAAACAATATAAAAATATACATATAAACAGACAAACATAAACAGACAACAATAGACATCGGACTAAGACTACATCTGCCAAGTGGCGCCTCCACTACCTCTACCATTGCCGTCACTGATTAACAGCCAGCCCGCCTCTGCTCCTCTGCTGCCCCCTCCCTGCCTCTCTGTTCCCTCCCCTTCCCACTGTCGTTGCTTGCTGCCACCGCTGCCTGAACTGAAGTGAACCCCAGAATGAACTGAAGAAGAGGAGGTGGCAGGAGGAGGAGGTGAAGTCACCATGGCAGCGGCAGGGCTGAGAGTCATCAGCCTCAAGCAAACAGCAGAAGCGGGAGGGGAGGGAGACGAGGCAGCGTGGGAGACAAGGCAGAACTGCCACCAGCAGCAACAGGGATGGGAACAACAACGGAAGCACCACTGATGGCTGGGAACAGCCTTATAATATGCCATTGCAGCGGCGGCGGCAGCAGCAGCGGGGACTCCTCGGGAAACGGCCAGGTCTGCCGCCCTTTGCCTGTATCCTCGCCTCCCTCCCCGCCGTGGAGACAGACCAAGGGGCAGCAGCACCGAGAAAAGGGAGCCGTGACCAACATCTGCATGTGCAGCAAGGGAGAGAAGGGGGCACTACCGAAGACTGCGCCGCTTTGGACACAGGCATCCAGTGGGGGTCACCACAACAT
>JANHFM010003799.1:14089-33204 GCA_032468115.1 Grayia smithii
GCAGAAAAAACAATTGCTACCAACCTGCCTTCCATTGAGGACCTGTATACTGCATGAGTCAAAAAGAGGGCTGTGAACAATCTACAGACCCCTAACATCCTGGACAAATTGTTTCAACTTCTACCCTCAAAATGATGCTATAAGGCACTGCACACCAGAACAACTAGACACAAAGACAGTTTTTTTCCTGAATGCCATCACTCTGCTAAACAACTAATTCCCACAGCACTATCAAATTAACTACTAAGACTGTATTACTATTATTCTTCTCATCCTTACTAGTACCTATCTCCTCCCACTTATGACTATAATCATGTTGCATGTATCTTTACAACTTATATTGTTTTACTGTTTCCTAAGTATTGTATCTTATGATTCTTGACGAATATATTTTATTTTTTCTTTATGTACACTGAGAGCATTTACACCAAAAACAAATTCCTTGTGTGTCCAATCACACTTGGCCAATAAAGAATTCTATTCTATTTTTTTCTATTCTATTCTATTCTATTCTATTCTATTCTATTCTATTCTATTCTATTCCATTCCATTCCATTCTTTCCATTCCATTCTATTCTACACTTGATAACATTTGCTTCAGAAGTATTTTCTTTCCGAAAACTGCTAACTCTGAAATATAAAAATTTTTGCAGAATATTTAACAAAATAACATAATTGGAAGGGACTTTGGATGTCTTCTAGTTCAACTCCTTGCCCAAACAAGAGACTCTATACCATTCCAGGCTGTCCAATCTCTTCTTAAAAACTCCAAATATAACCAACCACTATAATAATGACAATTTTTTAAAAAGCTGCATTACTGTCTTTCAGAATTCAAGTGCATCAAATGCATAATGCATTTTAAATTCTAGTCATTTCAAAAGAAAATACCTTGGGAGTTAATGACATTGTTTCTTCAAAGCATATTACATTGATGTTGCTCTTTGTGCTTATTTGTATAGCCTTAATCCTAACCTTAACATGAATCAACATGAAGTTGAAACCTTAGCTAGCAGACTCCAGTAGGGACATTGATTTAATGCTTCCATTCTTCATCAATGAATGCACCATTTTAATTTATTTATTTTAATAAGGAAATTGTAAGCCCTTTCACTTTCTTTTTCACTCTCTTTCACTGGAAAAATTATTGATGTCTGCATTGTGGGAGTCTCCAATAAACATTTTACAAAAATTAAGAGAAAAGAAACAAATTTTGCTTATTTAGTAAGAGAATGCCTTGCACCCACCTCTACTTTGTGTCAAACCAATATTAGTGATACAATATAAATAAAAATGATACATGCAACTAGAATGGCTGCCTATTTACTACATACTTCAACAACAACAAACACGCAGCAGATTGCTTGAATAGTAGATTTCCAAAAATGATAAAGCTTTTTGAATAGAATCCGATGCATATCTACTTAAATGTAATTATATCAAGTTCAAAGGTAAGCCCATTGTGAACATATACGTACACATAGGATCGGAGGCTACAAGCACCACCCAGATTTACCCAGAAATTAAGGACTCGTTAAATAAAAATTGCTTTCAAAAAAAAGCTGGATTACATAATAAAAAAGTATCACAGAGGACTAGATCAGTTCTGAATAAGGCTAACAGTGGTTCTTAGAGTGTTTGGCTCAATTACTCTTTTTCTTGGTCTGGAATAATATCATTACTCCCCCACATACACGCACCCAAAGCAGACTGTTGTTTTACATAAGCATCTTGGTAGTGGTAATCCCAAACTAGATCCTCAACTCACAGCAAGATATATATATTGCTTGGTGGCCCCCTAGAATATGCCCAAATAACCCCTTTGGGGATAATTCCCCATTTTCCCAGTTTTAAGAACCACTAGGGTAAGAGATAATGTTTTTAAAGTCTTTTCTGAATTTGGAAAACCCTGCACACATAAAGGTTTATTTAGAGAAAAGGTACATTAACATTAGTTTACTATGTAGTTTTTATGCCAGCAATCTTTCAAACTTGTGATCTTCTATACACAGAACATCATCTGAAAAATGCAGCCCTCTCTCCAACATTTTGATCTCAGAATGTGTTATACGTAATCAACTCACAACCACAATTGAGCCCAAAATTTCTGTTGCTGAGACAGTTGTTAAGTGAGTTTTACCTCATATTACAACCTTTCTTGCCACAGTTGTTAAGTGAACTAACTTAAGCAGTTGTTAAGTTAGTAACACGGTTGCTAAATGAATCTGACTACCCCACTGACTTTGCTTTTCAGAAGGACATCAAAGGTAATCACATGATCTCAGGATACTGCAACTGTCATAAATATGAACCAGTTGTCAAACCAGTTGAATTTTGATCACGTAAACATAGGGATGCAGCAACGATCTTAAGTGTGAAAAAGTCACTTTTTCTGTGCCATTGTAAATTTGAACTAAATGAACTGCTGTAAATTGAGAACTACCTATACTTAATTGCAATTGTTAATATGACAGAGGGGGAGTGTTATTAAAACATAACAAAAGTAACAATAGTAACTATATTTAACTTTAATTACATGTTAAAATGCATGTTGGGTTTTGATCTGGCCCCATCCATTACTTCTTTTGAAGTTCTATCTCACCTAACCTAGAATAAGCTCTTCACTCATAATTGTAGGTTGAAATAAGACATCTGAAGGAAGCAAGGCCATGCAATATTTCTGAATTTGGAGTTTAGGATCAAGTGAAAATTTAGTCTAAGGATGCAAGCAGAGAAAGACAGAAAAGCTGCTTGTTTTTGGATGAGTGATTTTGGAATTTCTCCAGCTAAAAGCATTCTAAATCAGCCTAAGATTATCTACATAAAAGTGATTAAAATCTACATCAACCAGTCTTTGCAGAGATATATCTATAGATGATTAAGAGCTGATGATAGATGTAAACACATACAAAAACATCAAATTATCCATTATGCTTTCCCTTTTCTTGAACATAGGTTATTCCTTGCAGAACTCAGTCAAATTGTTAAATCAAGATAAGGTTCAAAGTTTTCATACTAAAACTTTGCATCATACATCAAAGCAAGGAAAGTTCTCAAACAGATGTCCAATATTTTTAAAATAAATTTCATTTGCCCTTGTTTTGTCAGATGTTAATTTGAGAATAAATAAAGAATATGTGGAAATTTAATGTGCTAGTCATCATCCTGCCACTTCCATATTTTTCCATGATTAGAGAAATTTTAATTATGTCTAACTCAAAATATTTTTAAATAAATACTCAGGCCAATTTCATTTATTTCTAAAGTTCACCAAATTTACAATCCCTATTGCTCATAGATTTATGCATAGATTATAGAGTTTCAATTTTAAAATAATTATTATGAAAGAGAAAAAAAGCTTTTTTAAAAAATAAAAGCTGTGAAATATCAGCGCAAATTATCATTGTATAAATACAAAAAGTAAGGTAACAGTTTCAAAGGTATCTTACTGGTACTGTATTACTGATACTGGTACTGTTAGATTACAGCATCCAAAATAAGTCAAGTCCTCAGATATTTCCCAGCTATATAGGAACTTACCTTCTCCAACAATGCATTTTGCCATAATCTAAATATATTGAGGTAGGTTCGGTCTCTGGCACTGAAGGAAGTGAAGAAAAACTGCAGAACAGAAAGGTAATTTGCATGAAAAGATTGAAAGTAATCTACAAGTCAGTCAACCCTATTTCAAATAAAAAGATATTAAGTCAGAGCCAATTGATTTTTAGAAGTCTCTAAGAAGGATTAAATTATATAGTCTTCAGCCATTTATCATCCTATACATATTTACTTAGACAAAAGTTTCATTAAGTTCAGTCAGGCTTACTATTATTTATTGAATCTGTTTGTTTGCCTTCCTGGCTACAGGGTATTTAGTCCCAAGCAAATGGGTATACTCCAAATTTATATTCACACTACAAGTGTGAATATAAAAGTAAGTGTCAATAAACTTAATGGGTTCATCAGATCTAAATGGGTATATAAAAGATATATAGTCTTTTATATAGATAGATAGACAGACAGACAGACAAGTGGACAGGACAGATAGATGATAGATGGATAGATGGATGGATGGATGGATGGATGGATGGATAGATAGATAGATAGATAGATAGATAGATAGATAGATACATGGATAGATGGATGGATGGATAGACAGACAGACAGACAGATAGATGATATGCAAATTATTATTATTAACCAATTTATTTGTCGCCCATTGCATTGCAATGCTAAATAATAGTATTTTAAAATTCAAAGCTTTCCTTTCCAGGTATAACATAATAAAGCATTTTTGGCTCTTATAGGCACATGCCCATTCACATATTCTACACTAAAAGCCTAGATACATTCCTGATTGACAGAGGAAGAGCCTCAACACAAAGTAGGCACTGATACATTCCCAAACATTACTTTATCCTTCCTCCTCCTACTTTCCCCAAAGCAACAACCCTCTTAGATGTGTTGAGCTGAGAGAGAGAGAGACTGGCCTAAGATCACCCAGCTGACTTTCATGCCTAAATCAGGACTCGAATTCACAGTCGCCTGCTTTCTTAACAGCATCTTAACCTCATACCAAACTGGTTTTCTTTAGTTTAGTTTGGGACAGTCTTCTCCAGACTCCTAGACATATAGACTAGAACATCCTTCATCAGGCATATACCAGTAGTACAGGTAGTCCTCGACTTACAGCAGTTCATTTAGTGACTGTTCAAAGTTACAATGGTTACAAACTGAAAAAAGTGACTTATGTTATGACCAATTTCACACTTATGACTGTTTCAGCATCCCCATAGTCATGTGATCAAAATTCAGATGCTTGGTAACTGGCTCTCATTTATGACGATTGCAATATCCCGGAATCATGTAGATCACCTTTTGAGACCTTCTGACAAGCAAAGACAATGGGGAAGCCAGATTCACTTAAACCACCATGCTACTAACTTAATGACTGCAGTGATTCCCTTATCAACAGTGGCAGGAAAAGTGGTAAAATGAAGCAAAATTCACTTAACAACCATCTCACTTAGCAACAGAAAGGTTGAGCTCAATTATGGTGATAAGTTGGGGACTACCTATAATGGCTATGTCAAATTAGAGTAATGGGGACTGTAAATCTATAACTTTGGAGGGCATGATGAGAAAAAAAAGACAATTTGGTGTACTGGTTAAGTCACCAGGTTAGAACTCAGGTGACCATGATTGTAGTTCAGCTTAGGCACAAAGACAGCTGGATTACCTTGGGCAACCCAGCCCAAAGAAGGAGACAATAGCAAGCTACTTCTGAAAATATTGCAAGAAAACTTCACGGACTAATCTAGGCAGTCACTAAGAATCAGCACTGACTCAAAGGCACATACATACACCAACCCAGAAGAAAAGGTAACTAACAAGAAAGACTGCTTTGTACCGGAAGGAAGGAAGGAAGGAAGGAAGGAAGGAAGGAAGGAAGGAAGGAAGGAAGGAAGGAAGGAAGGAAGGAAGGAAGGAAATTGGATGCCTCAAGAAATGTCTCCATTAAACAGAGATTCAAGTAAGAATACTGTACCTTCTCCCCTTCTGTAGCAATTTGGATAGCATTTGGAATAAGCCGAGCCGTCTTCTCTTTTGTCATGAAGGTTATGTCTTTCAAAGCAATAGAAATCTGAAGTTTGAAATACATATAAAATAAGGCATCTAAAAGCTAGTGCTGAAAAACTACAGAAACAAAATACTAAAATGAGTATAATTAAAGCAATAGTTTTCACATGATTTTATTTAATTCAGCATTAATTAATACTCATATCAAAACTCTTCCTTTAAATATAATTGGAAAAGTAGAGTTAAAAACAACCTAAACAGATTGCATTTGTTTCCTTATGAAAACTGAACAAAGATAGAATTCTTATCATAAAATGCAAACTAAAAATTCTTAGTGTGAAAATATACTATCTGTACCAATCTTGTCTGTACATGTGTATGAATGTGTGTAGGCATTTATGTGTACATAAAAATATACACAATGTATTTTGGACACACGTATTTCTTAAAGCACATTTGCCTTACCATAGTTTCCCATCTGAAGATGTTACTGTAGAAACAGATCCAGTTTTCAGACAGATATAAGCGTCCTTGAAGAAGGATATCTTTTTGGAGGGCACAGGCATAATCTAAAGAAAAGCATTACATTTTTATAACATTTTAAAAGTGTAGCCAAACACTTAATTAAGTTCATCAATAATTATTTTATTCATTATTTTCTTAACTGATAAAACCATTCCTAAATTACCTATACATTTCATTTTGAACAGCTTCAAATACAGATCCCTGATCTTGACATGCATCTTAAAACATACCTTGATGTTAGCATAAAGTCAAGATTGCCTAGAGACAAAATTAATTTTGAATGGACAGTCTATTATGGGCCCGAACTCATTGGATATTATTATAATGTGCAATCTTCTTTCTCATAACTAAGGGGAGTAACTTCAGGAGAAACTATATTTTTTTAAAGCGAATGGTAGGTTTGTATTATAATTGACGATAATGATTCCAAAAAGTGACTTGACTTAAACCTCTCACTCCTTCCTAATTAAGTTTGTTAAATGATTTAATTTTCTCACCTTCTATCAGCTATGGCACTCTTAGACATGTGAGTCTAGATTATTATCAAAAGCAATAAACTAAGCTTTAGAATTAAATTACCCCTCAAGAAAGCTCCCCAAATTTAACAATTATATTAATTTCAAGCACCTTTTTGCAGCTATATTAGAAAATACTATAAATATTAAGTAAAAGAGTTTTTAATTACAACTTTCAGCTTCTAAATTCTTGCTGTGTTATTGTTTGAGAAAATTAGTACTGTGAAACATGATTCAAAGGATAAAGCCAAAGGATTAAAATACACGGAATAAGACAAAGATGCACACCTGCTTGCATAATTTAATTACAGTATTTGTATGAAATGGTTGCAGATGTAGTGGCTGGGAACATGAGTGTGTGCATACTTTTGGATGCAAAAATATCATGTTGATTGAGATTTGGAATGATTTGCAGTCAGTGATTATATCATATAGTTAGGAGCATAAATCTATCAAAAACCAAAGTAGTTGTGTTTGACAGGGAAATGGAATGTGTAACTGCAAATTATATATAAATGGTGAAAAACCAAGCAAGTAAATGAATGCATGTTTCTGAGAATATTTATTAAAGATAGAGAAATGCAAATGTTGGTAGAAGCAGCATTAAAGGAAAACACTGGCCTATGTTGCTGGGAATGTAATGGGAATGAGTTGCTGTGTAAAACAGAAAGAGAAAGAGAAAACAGAAAGACTCTAGAATGAATTTGCACTGGATTGAATACAAATATCAGTAAACCATATGAAAACAATTAAAATAGTTTAGTTACATAGAGAAAATGAATGTGAGTCAAGTTATGAAACAAACACATCAAGGAAGAATGATATACTAAAGTCAAGATAAAGAGAAAGATTTGGAAATTCATGATTGGATGGTGCTGAAAAAAAGAAAGATCAGCATCTTAAAGAAAATACAGCATGTGAAGCAATGTATAGATATGGTGGTTTTCACGGGTAGAAAGATACGGAAAAGTATAATGAATAGTGTTGGTTTAGATTAGATGTATTCCTTCTTTTTTCTTATCTCATATCTTTAATTTCTTTGGTTATTACCTCCTATTTGTTTTGTATATGTTGCACAATGTCTTTAACCCAAAAGGGAACAGCATGATGAAAGTGTGTGAGTGTGTGTGTATATGTATCTCTTGTGGTAGGCAGAATCTGTGTTTTGCTTCTACATTTTAAAAGTTCTAAAGTGGCATGTTAATCCATCTGTGTTATTATTGTGATAGATAAACTATTGCTGATAGTTTAAAAATATCAGCTATAAAAGAAAGTTTCCGGACACTATATTTAACATACTGTAGTTACTGTTATAAATAAAACAGGACATCAAACCTATTGTGAGTTTTAAGATTCAGAGTCAGGATTTTAACAAATTGTGGATCCAGAATCATAACCGCTGTCTCCTTTTACCTGGGAGCTACACAGATTTCATATTCTTTCTATGCTGTAAGAGTCTCAATCAAAAAGAGAAATTACTTCTGACTATTATTAAAAGGAAGGACTGACTTCAGGGAATGCTGAATTTTTCTTCTTGTCTCTAAAATGGCCACAGCTCTTTTTGTTCTTGAAAATACTCTAAAAACATGAAAATGCCATAACTATTTACAAATGCTAAGGAATTTCAGAATATATTTTTCTTTTTTTAAAAAAAAATCACCTGCAATAACCTCAGATTCTGTATGACATGTTAAATGGTTAATAAGCATGGTTGTAAAACAAATTTGGATTCACAACACTCCAAACTGTCTGCTGTGTCTGGCAGACTGCATACATTCTCAAAACACATTCACTTATCTCAAATGTAGAATTTACATCATCAGAAGGGAGAATGATATGCTTTGAATCATGTTTAAAGTCAGATTACATGAGCCTTTTTAACAAAAGGAATTCAGGTTGGGGTTATTTTTCTTTTAAAAACAAAAGAAATTCTGAACCCAAGGCTGAACATCATGGAATTCAACATTTCTCCACAGCTTTAGAATTAGCTGATTGGCATTTGTAAGGGAGGAAGGGAAAACTAGGTAAAGCGGAACTAGAGTTACAACTGTTTCAAGAGTTATTTTTAAAGAAATATAGAAAGATTTGTTTAGGAATCTGCAAGTAGTCATTTGATTCATTTTGATTGTATCCACACTAGTTAATCCTTTGACTTTTGTCTTCCCTTCTCTATATAAGTTGGTAGATAGAATACACCAACAATAGTATTATATTTTGGATTATGTTAACTTTATGATTATGTTTATAAATACAGCTTTACCGACTTTAATATTTTTTCCTTGATAAACTGTAATTCTGTAAAATCTGAAATCAAACAATAAGCAGTTTGTAGCAGACTAGCACCATCATGTGGTCTTTGAATAATATTGCATTTTATTTTAAACTGTTCTAAATGAACAAGTTAATTCTCTGTGAATTAATCAGGACAGAAAGGGTTTTTTTTCCTTAACTTTGGATATCTGAATTATGATATTTATAAATAATGCATTTATATAATTGACTTTTTCTATTTCTTTTAATAATGGTTGATTTTTGTTGATTTTCCTCTCTTGTGACATTGGATCATCTACCATATCTGGGGAAGTAATGGGCTAATATCCTTCTTACATGCCTCAATTCTACAGGGTCAGAGGCAAAACTGTGTAATTTCTTTTCCTTTTTAATTATTATTCATACTAATAAATATTTACATGTCAGGTCCAAAGCCAAGAATGATACATGGTGAATCTTCCAAGCAGAGTTCAGACTGACCATTCCACTATGTGCATCTACAATATAATCTGTAATTATTGGGGGAGTGGGCAGTGGTGGGTTGCTCTCGGTTCGGTCTGGTTCTTTAGAATAGGTAGCAGTGACGCTGTGATGTCACCGAACCGGTTCTAAGAGTCCCAGACTGAAGCCCGTACTTACCTGTCCCTGCGCACAGCGCGTGGGGTGTGCTTGCGCGCATGCGCAGGAAGCTTTTTTTTGAGATTTTTCCCTTTAAAAAGCTTCTGCGCATGCGTGGGAGTGCCTTTTCGGTGCACGCGCATGCTTTACACGCACGCCAAACGTGCACTCCGCACACTCCGACCACGCGCAAATCGTGTACACCTATAGAACCGGTAGCAAAGGTAAGTAGAACCCACCCCTGGGAGGGGGGCTATCTTCACCCTCATTTTCTTACACATAATATCTGGACTGAGTTGTCTCTTACTTCTTTGGAATGCATCCCCCGCCTCCTGAGAATCCACCTCCTTATTTCATTCTATCACATTACCTAAAATATGTATTGGCAAGTTTAATTATATTTTACTGCCGTTCTACTGAATAATGTCATTTTTCTTACCCACTACGAGCCTTTCCAAATCAGGCAGGTGTGCAAATTGTTTCTTGAATTCTTCATTCCGATATTTGTAAGTAGAACTTGAGATCTGCAAAAATAATGAACTTTAAGAACAAAGATTCAAGAAAGAAACAAGAAAGATTCTTTCAAATCAAAGGCTATTTTATTCTTTTAACAGACTGATTTGGCCATGTTCCTTTGTGTGTGGGGAAAAACCCAAGGCAATATAGATAAAAATAAAACATCTGGTGAGCTAGCATTACATATGTCCATATTCGTTATCTCTTAATATTCCTATTGTATCTCACCTTAATCCTTTATAGCATTGTGTCTTTTCCCAGTGAACTGGATAATACAAAACCTTTTTTAAAAAAAAATAAAGTGCATTGAAACAAGCATATGCTTCTTTTAAGTAAATAATACAGATTATCCATTCTTATCTCAAGAAAAGATTGCGGAATGTGAAGTAGCTCAAATTACGTTTTTGTTTTCTTATAGGCAAGATATGCACCTTGAGAGTAATCCACAAGTTGATTTTTCCATGCACAATCATTTTTGGTAAAGAACCCATACGGAATGGAAGGGCAAGGAAATAATTTTAACACAACTGCTCAAACAACTAAAAGGCATATTTCTCATCTCTAACCATGAGTGTTTCCATCCACCTCAAGAACACATAAATAGAATTAAAATAATCTACAATTATATTCTCCCATTTTGTTACAACCATAGCCATACAATAATGAAAAACCCCTCCCCATATCTGCCCTCTTCATCATTTCTTCTGATCCTAATATAGTGCTAAACTTCCACTAATAGGAGAATGGAAAAATACAAGCCTCTGCAATTCTGCTTGGAAAATAGAAAATAGCATTGGAAGAGAAATCAGTATCAAGCAAACTGTCCCTGCTTTCACAGGCTTAATCTCATTTTCTTTCAGATAAAAAGAAAACCACAGAATGGTTTTCCAGAAACCAGGCTAAAGAGAACTCTGGGTAAATTGATATGTGCTAAAAAGGACAGCATTCAGAAAAACCTCATGGAGCATGTAAAATCCCCTGCCCCCCATGCTCTCACTCACATAATAGTGGAAAACACAGCCATACATTTCTTTTGGCCAAAGCAGAAAAATATCTGTTAACAAATTTGATACAGAAACAGCAATACGTAACTAGGATAACCTTTCTTTCAAGGTGTAAATCAATCTTTTTAAAACTTAAGTATGCCACTCTTTGAAAAGAGCATTAGTCACATGATTTAAAGCAGGTTTCATGCTCTCCCAGAAAAATACTAGATACAGATTTATAAGGAGCCTGAATAATTAAGCCGCCCAAAGTCCTATGGTGAGATGGCGGGCCAATACATTTAATAACAAATAATACCTATATGGTTCTTTGTGAAGCAGGTATGTATGTATCACATTTGTATAGTTGCCCCCTTCACATAATGACACTATCTTTTACACAGCCTGCCCAAAAGTGTTTTGAATAGCTATGCTAAGTGATTTGAGGGAGGGGACACATCAGTAACATCAAAAAGAGGTCAGTGTTTCCAGCATCATAAATGAGGTGTTTCAGGCCATTCCGATAACAAGGGTTGTGCTGAATAAACAGGAATGGCTAAAGATCAGTCCACATGCTATCTATAAATGAGACATGTATTCCATACATTCATGGAATTGAAGTGTGGTGCAGAGTCTTTGTGAGATTACCTGGAGAAAGGTCTTGCTCAATGATCTGGAAACAGTTTGATCCTATTGAAAGTGTACTGGGTCCTCAGTGCTGTCAATGCAACCATCTTTCATTTGGACCTTTGTTCCTCCTGTTTGGTAAAAGCTTCTAGGACAGCGAACAGCAGGGTTCATGCAATGATAAATTCCTCACTGTAAGAGGAGACATTCCCAGCACCTTTTAAGGAGGCCCTGATTTGCCCTCTCCTGAAAAAAATGATTCCACCTGCCTGGACAATTTTTGTCCATTCTCCCATCTTTCCTTTTTAGGGAAGGTGATAGACAAGATCGTTGTTTAGCAGCTTCAGATGGTCCTGGATGAAACAGATTTCCTAAACCACTTTCAGTCAGGCTTCAGGCCCAGCTATCTGACAAATCATCCATTAGCAGTGGATGATCTCTGCTAAGGGCAGAATGGTAGTACAGCCATCCTGGCTCTCCTTGACTTCTCAGCAGCCTTCCATACTATTGATCATGAAAACCTTTGTGGCCAGCTGAACATAGGGCTGGGTGGTACAGTTCTGCACTGGTTTAGCTTCTTTCTCCAAGGCTGATCCCAATCGGTACTGATTAAGTAAGAGTTCCAGTCTCGGCCAGTCTCTTATGGCATATTGCAGGACTCAGTACTCTCTCCACTCCTGTTTAACATCTACACAAAGTTACTGGGTGAGATCATCCATCACCATGGGTTGAGATGTCATCAATATGCTGACTTCAAAACCACATGTGGTGACCCGAGTGATGCTGTTGGTACCCTCTTACAGTGCCTGGAAACTGTAGGGGCTGGATGGAGGACAATGGGCTAACGACTGAACCCTGGCAAGTCTCAGGGGCTGTGGGTGCACAGAGCTTCAAGATCCAGCTTTGGATATCTTTAGTTCTGGACAGGCCCAGTTCGTAATTTAGGGACTCTCCTGGATTTGTGACTTCTGCTGTAACAACAGATGATGTTCATGACTAGGAGATCTTTTGCACACCTTTGATTTGGGCATCATTGCAGCCTTTCCTGGCTCAGAACTCCCTTGTCTCAGTCACTCAAGCCCTAGTCATCTCTGATCTGGATTACTGCAATGCACTTTACCTGGAGCACCGTTTAAAATGTATTAGGAGGCTTCAACTGATACAAAGTGCAGCAGCATGAGCAGTCTTTGGGGCCCATAAAATGACCCGTGACACCACTGCTTCACAAGCTGCATTGGCTGTCGGTTTGCTTCCCGGTGCAATTCAAGGTATTGGTGATGACCTTTAAATCTCTCCATGGCATAGCTCCAGAATACTTGACAAACTGTCTTGTCCCACTAAGGCAAGCCTGCCCTTCTCATGCCAGCAGAGAAGACCTGTTGAAGATCCCATCATTCAAGAAACTCCAACTGGCAGAATCGAGGAGAAGAGTCTTTGCTGTTGTAGTGCTGGTCCAGGATAAGGTTTGTCGCCCTCCTCCTATCCTCCTGCAAAGACCTCAAGACCTGGTTCTGCTGTTTAGCCTAGGGACCCAGCAGGAGAATATCACAATGGAAGTGGCTGCTGGACTAATTAGTTGATCCTATCCCCCACCCCATGCTTCCTACCTTCCTTCCTCCCATCTTTTAATTCATATTATTGTGTTTTCATTGTTTATTTTGTTTCATTATTTTGCTATTGTTATGTTTACATTTTTTATCTTTTTTTTGTTTTACAGTTGTAAGTTGCTTAGAGTAGCCCCACAGAGAAATGGGAGGCAAGTAAATTTAACAAATAAATAAATAATACATTCTAAAAATGATTAGTTAGGTTTCTTTGTTTCATGATTTGTAGACTACATGGATCAACTGAGCCTTGATTCAGTGATCTAACTGCTGTGAAGAGTCATAAAGTAGGCATTCCTGTACTTTCTATGCTGTGCATATATACAACAAAAGTCAATATAAATAGTTTATACTTACCCATTAACCTTTGTATCTTACTAGATGATACAAGAAAATAAAGCCTTACTAATACTAGAATAAAGTCTGAAGGTTGTCTGAAGGTTGAATCATTGCAATTGGACTAATTTTTTGTTGTTAGTTTAAGAAAAGTTCCACTGCCAATCCAGGCAGCTTCCTCAGTCAGAGCAAGGCAGTTAGGCAGAGAATCATTGGAATGTACCAACTCTAGCTGGATGATTGAGGATTGAGGTTGGTGTGGCAGGAATTGGTACATCCCAACAACTTCTTACCAACATAGTTATTGGACATTATGGATGGGTCATGCATGGAAATTTATAACTACTAGACAGCTTATAAACTTTGCTAACTATTTGCTATCAGTATGGAGATTCTGGGATTGATAAAAAAGATGAGTATTCCTGAACTATGTATCCCACAATTTATACTACTTTCATTTCAGATTTTCCAGATTGTGGATGTTTATTCCTTGCTTTAGCAACATCACAATTTAGACATGGGGGGTGCTATTTGCTTTGCATTAATATTTTAATATATTTTACTCTGAAGTCTATACTTTAAATTGAATTGCTAATTTCCTTACTGGAAATTGGTGCATTTTGGTTGGGGTACAAAGAAATCACTTGCTTATTTTGAATGTATGTGATATGTGTGTGCGGGTCTCAGATCCTTAAGACTAGTCACTCTTTGTAACCTACTAAGCTATGGACTAATTAACAATTCCTTGGGTTCTCTCCAGTTTATTACTTTTTTGATGGCTATTTTGCCAGAATACTAAAAAACATTGTGGAATATTATCTCTCTCTCTCTCTCTCCAGTTCTTCTACTGGCAATATTCCCTTTGGTTTAGCCATCATATATGGCAGGGGCCCTCAAATCTTTTAAAAAGGGGGCCAATTCACGGTCCCTCAAACTGTGGGGGGGGGCAGATTATAGTTTGAAAGGCTGTTTCCAAAAGTGCTTGTCTGCACATTGGTCTCGCGGCTGTTTCAGCCTTCTGGACCCAGCTCCTTAGGGCAGAGCTGGCTCCAGGCGCTAGATCTGTCCCCTGGGAAGCCCTCGTCTGCCAAGGAGCTCCGCCAAGGCCTTGCCTGCTGCCCGCTGAGGTGCCCTGACTCCAGGTCCTTCAGGCACTTAGCTTGGCGGCCTATTTAAGAGCTCCAGCCACTCCCTCTGGGCACTTTGTCAGAGCTGCCCTGGGGTTTTGCCTGCGTCAACATTACTTGCTTGGAGGGGGGATGGTTAGAGGAGTGTGGGCCAGATAAATTGTTTCGGCAGGCCGTATCCACCCCAGGGGCTATAGTTTTGAGGAGCCCTGATATATGGTATGAGCAATTTGTTTATTTCCTTGCTGCGCCTAAATAGAGGAATACTTTATACAAACAGTCAAATGTTCCCAACTTTCTTGGAATGCTACCATACCATAGTTCCAAACCAGTTTTTGCCATAGTTTGCCTCAAGCTACCTCCTTCACCATAATTTCCTTCATCTCTAGCACTCTGGAAAAAAATCAGGATGGTATGTGAAGGGCATAGAGAATAGCTTTGAAGGACAGGAAGAAGAGATGATAAAAGATCAAGGAGCCAAGGAAATAATGTAAACACAGCAAACATCTGAGAAAAGCCTCCGTCCCCCAGTTCACAAAGATTAAAGGGAAAGTACATTCAGAGCTGCAATAGCTCTTACAATAAAAGTAGTCCTGACCTACAGCACATGGCATTGCTTTCTTAGGCTGTTTTGCCTTGTTGTGCTAACATGCTCCAATCATGTTTGCTTAAATTCTCACCATTTATCAATCTGGTGAAGGTTGGACCAGGGGTGGGTTCCACTTACCTTTACTACCGGTTTGCAACGGGAACACGCACACGCTTCTGCACATGCGCAGAAGCTTCTGCACATGCACAGATCACCCTAGGATGTCGGGGCGGGTAGGCGCAGCCTCCCATCAGTTTTATTACTGGTTCTAAGAACCGGACAGAACCGGGAGCAACCCACTACTGGGTTGGACCCCAATGAAAACCAACTGGAGGACAAGCCGTTTGTTGCATTTCGTATATTGAACTGACTTGTAACATCCAACTTCTTCCCAATCACTAATGGAAAAGTGTTTCAAGAGTTCAGTCTGGATGCTTTACTTACAGTAATTTTCCATGACTCTTCATTTCCCCAGACTTGCTCTGGGAAAAGCAGTCTCTTAAGCAGAAGGTATTCTTCCTGTGGGGCACTGGCAGATAGAGGTCTGGACATTAGTGAGATTTGGTCTCCGTCTATGGCCCAGCCTCACTCTTACTTGTAGAGACTGGAGGAGAAAGATTTTGAAACATTTCAGATTAACTATGCACCAACTGGACAACCAAGAATGTGACCAGGGAAACAATGCTCAGTGGAATCATATACTTCTGTGTAATTAATTATTTTTCTAAGATGCAGATCAAAAGATTAGTAATGCAGAAATATCATTCTTCACCCAGAGAAGCAAAATAATTGATGTTGAATTGTAAGATATGGACATCAGATGTTGAATAATATGAAGACAAGTAAAAATGGGTCATATATGTGTAATAATAAAGGAAAATGGGACATTCCTTCTGTGTTAATATTAGTATTTGTATTTTTTCTTATTAAGACCCTTACCTGTAGACCTGTGCTAAATGTCCCAAAGACATCCTAGTAATTCCAGGAAGTGGATATTTTCAGTAGCTGCATCCAAATTTACTAATCCTCTCAGGGCAAAAACCTACTGTGCAAATGTGTTAATAGTGTGACTGCATGGTAAATTTATCCTACTGTATAGTAAGTAAGACTAATAAGTAAGTAAGACTTTGGAGAAACCTTTTTGGCTTAGTTTCTTAGAATGCTTTTTTAATGGTTTTCAATATATATGACCTATTTTTATAGATTTTTTTCATAAAATCATACAGTTGGAAAGGACCAGAGAAGTCATCTAGTTCAACTCACTTTCAGTATGAGATCTGGTACAGCTTATCTGACAAAAGACCATCCTGCTTCTGTTGAAACATCTAGTGAACAACTCATCACATCTGTGGCAAGTAGGTTCCACTAGTTGATAATGTATATAGTCAGGATGTCTCTTCTGAACCTTCTCTTTGTAGCTGTAACTCAATGGTTTTTGATCTTGTTCTCTGAGGCAATAGAGAATACCTTTATTCACTCAGATATATCAAATAACTGGAAGAGTTTATCTCTCCATAGGCAGCTTTTCTGCACACAGATTGTCTATTTTTCCCAGTGCTTGGTTTCAGGACCTCTTCTGAACTTACACTAATTTGATACTGTCCTTTTAGCTGTGGTGCCTATAACTGGATGCAATTCTATACTCCAAAGGTATATTTGAACAAGGCAAAATTTACTGGAAAAATTACTTTCTGTGATCTGGATCCTATGTTCTTGTTATTGCACCCCAAAATAATATTTGCTTTTTTAGTAACTCTATCATACTCTCTCACACACACATACCTTACATATTTCCTATTAATATGTGAAACTTGACATTTCTCCTATTGAATTCTATCAGGCCAGCCTTGATTTTTTTGAACATTATATTTTGCATCTAATATATGAGCCTTTCAATTTTACATGAACTGCAAATCTAGAAAAAAAGCATGAAAAGCACAGGATCCAGGGCAGAGGGTTGTGATGATCCACTTAATAATTCCTTCCAAGTTGAAATAGAGCCCCTAGTGAATCAAGTGTCATATTTTACTATTTTCTTAGCAAAAATATAAAGCACTCTATGGAAGGTTTGGCTGAAGATCAGATATGCTGTGTCTATTTATTATACTATTGTTACTTTTTTCAGTAAATTCTTAGATATCTTGAAGTCTCTCAGGTTATAAAATCAACCTCAAGAAGGAGAATATTATAATGATTTTTCCAAACAAAAGCAATAAAGATGACTGTGGGGACTGTAGGCCAAAACACATGAAGAATGGTTGCAGGAATTGGGTATGTCTAGTCCTATGAAGAGAAGGACTAGGGGTAACATGATAGCAATCTTCCAATATCTAAGGGGCTGCCACAAAGAAGAAGGATCAATCTATTATTTAAAGCACCTAGAGGCAGGACAAGAAGCAATAGTGGAAGCTGATCAAGGAAAGATTCAACTTAGAATTAAGGCATAATTTTTGAAACAAGACAGCTGAGGTCATAATGATGAAAGGAATATTGCCCCACAGGTTCTGTCCATTTTGAGTAGGAGTAAGACATCACAAACCTTGCAAAAAAAAGGCAGCTTTTACTCATCTCACCTCTTTCCTTGCTTCCCCATGGATGCCTAGTGAATCAGGGACAACATTTAAAATTTCCAAGCACCCCATTCTATGTATCCCAGTTTCCTCTCAACTATTTAGTATTCCACATTCTTCCCATAATCTATTCCCATTGTGCTACTTTGAATACATTACTCTTGACTGAAGATTGGCCTTATAAAGAGATACCTCAGTTGTTATAAATCATATAGAAAACAAATAAGGGAATAATGCTGAGCTTCCTTGATAGAATTGAAAAGTCTAGAACAGTATTTCTCAACCATGGCAACTTTAAAGTGTAAGTTGCCAAGGTTGAAAAAAACTAAACTGGTTGAAAAACCTTGCTTGTTCTGTGAGAGGAAATAGAGTATCCTTATAAGTCTGAAGTTCCCATTGCAATGAATATTATTGTACCCAGGCTTTGTAGAAATTAATCTCGGAGATAGTCTGAAAAATCCTTCAAATAGCCTTTTAGTTCCATACAAGTTCCCACATAAAAGATTTAAATTAACAAAATGACCCTTCTTTAAAACCCTTCAGAGATTTCCATCAGATAAAAATTTCTCTTTTAGTTCCTTTTTGATATTTTAACCCAATATAATATGAAAGGCAAAACATTGTGTCCCTACTAGTTGACAGATAAGCAGCTGGTGGCTATGGTACTTAATTTGGACTCTAATTTTCAAAATGCCATCCATTCCTTATTGTAGTGCATGATATCTGTTGTTTTCAGATACACATTCACACTGTGCTTCCTCATTCCTCCTCTACCTGGTGAGTGGATATTTTGTCTCTTGGTTTTCTTTCAACTGGTCATAGTCAGGTTCTGGATTTGACATGAAAAAATGTAGTGTTTAACAGCTGCTTAATAGAGAGTTGAATTCCATGGACCTTCCTGCTTTCTAACCTTCAGGTAAACTTCAGCACCCAAGAAGCTCACAGTGAGTATAAATGAGCAGGCTAATCTAGAGAAGGATTCTGTCTTTATTGTGTAGCATGATAAAAATGTTAAAGGAGATGCCTCTAACTCAGTGGTTCTCAACCTGTGGGTCGGGACTCCTTTGGGGGTCGAACGACTCTTTCACAGGGGTCACCTATGACCATTGGAAAACACATATTTCCGATGGTCTTAGGAACCGAGACACCGCTCCTCTATCTGTCTCCAGGCGAGTCAAATAGGTCCTATTTCCAAGTAGGCGCCGTAGACTCTGATTTTCGTTAGATGTGGGCCATGGCGCTTGTGAGAAAGGT
>JANHFM010003799.1:33304-49863 GCA_032468115.1 Grayia smithii
ATTTTATGGTTGGGGTTCACCACAACATGAGGAACTGTATTAAAGGGTCGTGGCATTAGGAAGGTTGAGAACCACTGCTCTAACTATTCACAGCTGGAGATTAGATTAAGAGATGAAATCCAGAAGGATTTTCACTGCTATTGAGTTATATCACTTTTCACCAGTGGTGGATTTAAGCCGGTTTGGACCAGTTTGGGTCCACCCATGCAGGCACAATCCCATCCTATATCACTGCGTTTTTGACATCGTATGCATGTGTGGACGGCACATGTGAGTGAATTGCCGTGTTTTTTCATGCCACATGCATGTGCGGATGGCGCGATTCACATTTCCAGTGCTGGGTGAACTGGTTGTATGTGAAGCCCACCTCTGCTTTCCACTCATCTTTGAACCAGCTGTACAGCACTGAAAGTTGCTATCCCACTATCAATCTTTACTTGACTCTAGCCTCAATTCTTTGTCACTGCTAGTACTTGACTTTCCTTCAAAGTAAGGGGTGGCAAAGCCTAACTATTTTTTTAGTTCTTGAGACACTTTGTACAGTGTCAGGATAAGGGAAAGAAAACACTACGTTTGTCTCACTCATAGGCTGAGGAGAAGATGAAAGCAACGGCTAGAAAATGTTCCAAGAAATGCATACAATAGTGGCCAAAATTGTGGAAACTTTTTGGGAAAAGTGTATTTTTGAGGTTTGATGGCTAATAACACCACTTTTTGGGGGGAGTTCCAAGATAATTATATTCCACTGCTGGAATGGCCTGGGAATAGCCCAGACTTTAACCCAATAAATAAAACCCAGTTAATAGAAGCAATCATTCAATCTTGGTTTCACATTATAACAGGTGCAGAACTAAAAGACTGGTTCACTCCATGGGAAGACATTGTAAAGCCGTAATTCATACTAAAGGTTACCCAACTAAGTATTAACTGACGCAGGGGTGAAATCCGAATTTTTTTACTACCGGTTCTGAGGGTATGGCTTGGTGGGTGTGGTATGGCTTAGTGGGCACGGCAGGGGAAGGATATTGCAAAATCTCCATTCCCCTCCCACTCTGGGGCCAGCCAGAGGTGGTATTTGCCGGTTCTCCGAAATGCTCAAAATTTCCGCTACTGGTTCTCCAGAACCTGTCAGAACCTGCTGGATTTCACCCCTGAACTGACGTGATAATTTTTATATATCTTGTTTTTCTACATATTTCCTTTTTCTTCTTTATACTGTAACTGCTATTCTAATAGCAAATCCTTCATAAAAGTTATTGCATTACATTCTTGATTACATAATTTTATGATACTACTCCAAAAGAAAGTGATATTAGTTAGTTTTAGAAAATTCACTTTTTCAAAAGGTTTCCACAATTTTGCCCACTACTGTATATGGTACTTAGGCACCAGCTGCATAATGGTAATGGTCTCAGATCAGATTATGGTTGGCTGCAAGTTACTTAGCCCACAGCCAAAATGGCTAGCAAAGTTTTATTGTTTCTTGCTACTAGGAGCAGGTTAGAAAACCTCCAAATGTCGTAAACCCTATATAATTGTTGATGTAAAGAGAAGAAAAAATCTTCCACTCCATCCTTTTTGACAGTTAGAAAAATAATTTGTAAATGTCCCTTTTTTCCACTTATCTAACCAGGTAAATTGTGTGAATGAAAGTTTACTGGAAAATTGGCTAATTTTTAAAATGGCACAAAATTCTTTACCCTTCTGTAAAAGTGAAAGGTAGTAGTGAAACCAAACCCTCAATTTTGGAACTTGTCTACTTTCTAATTTTTCAGGGGAAATCTTTACTAATTGTTCAAAAAAACAAAACAAATGACAACATTTTCTACAGAGGGGATTTTAATGAGGCAGAATTCCCATTTTTATTTAAAAGCCTACACGATGCTATTGTGCATGTGT
This sequence comes from Grayia smithii, assembly GCA_032468115.1. NCBI lineage: Eukaryota > Metazoa > Chordata > Lepidosauria > Squamata > Grayiidae > Grayia > Grayia smithii. Next base: position 35,204 of record JANHFM010003799.1, read on the forward strand.
AAGACATGGCAGGAAGAAAAGTAAACGTAAAAAAAAATAAAGTGAAAAGGCCTAAACATATTCAACAAGCAATCCTCCTCTTTGGTAGCACTTCTGTTTCTGAAGCATCAGAATCTATCCTAAACACAATTTAGTCATAGCAGTCATGTTCCCCTATGCCAACTGAATGTGACAAGAGCATCAGCCAAGTGTTTTGCATAATGACTGGTTGCTTAAAGGAAACATAGAACAAGTTCTTCCAGATATGCAGACAAACTCTGTCCAGCTTCTCAAACCTACCATTTTCTTTGCATGATACAGAGATGAATAATCTCAAGCTCCAGGTTCACGTGACTCTCAGATGCCTTTAATGCAGAACCAAAACCCCATCTGTCCAGGCACTTTAGTTATTCAGCAAATTGTAATAAACTAATTTGCACTTTACCCTAGCTATAAAATTATTAAACTCTTTTATATATACTTGTATTTAATCACTTTTCACCTTTTTATGAAAGTGATAAAAGGCTTCTGAAAATAGCTTTTTAAACGTGATTCACGATGTCTTAACAAGCTAGTATTACACACAGTAGCACCGTTTTTATGACACCGCAATCACACTTCCTCCATAATATAACTATCTGAAAAAAATCTAATTTGATTCCCTTAATTTATTTGCACAATAATTTACATAAAGCCTGAATTTCATGGAATTTTAAAATAAGATTTTTAAATGCATAAATTGATTTTAAAAGGTTCTTTCTATAAATGGGATATGAGCAACAGTATGTTGGCTTCCGTGACTGACTAATTTAGACATCTTAGCTCATACAGAATGAGTGTATTTTGGTTGTGTTTATGGCATATTGGCCCAAAGGCGTGGAACGGATGTGTTTATGTCATTATCACTGGCAGAGAATGCTTCATATGAAATGGGTCAAAATAAAGTTCCTAACCTACTCTTCACTGTCCCATTTAAAGCTACATGAAAGTTTTGATTGACTAAGCTATGATAGGAGGCAGAAATCAATATTTATGGGTCTATCTGATGCCAATTTCTTTTTCTATTTTTCTGCAATTGGAATGCTGCTTACACAAAGGGACTTTGTGTATCTGTGACAGAGGGAGCATGCACTAGTCCTGGAATGCTCCTTTATTCTTCAAAAAAGGGAGAGAAAACATTGCCCTTTCCATGTAATCTGATACTTTGCCAGTTCTCAGCATTTCTCAAATGAGGGGGAAAAGGGGGAGGGGGAAGGTTACCAGATAATTAGCAAGTTCCTAAGAACTCCTAGATATTAGAAGTCATATGAGGTAGAAAGATATTCCCTGATAACGTATCTATGAAGTTGCGCTTGAAATCCAAGCTTTAAAATGTTCCTCTTCGCTCAGTTCCTCACTGAGCAAAGACAAAGCTGGACTCCTGTTGACGTAATGAGGACAATCAGGCTGTTCTCTTAGCAACAAGAGAATGGGTGGTTTGCACCTGCCTTCTGGGACAGTTCCATGACTTTTCAGTCTGATTTAGAGCCCTAAGTTTTCCTGGAGGACTTTCCTTAGTTTCCATTGTAAAACTAGGATGGCCACAATAGAGGAGAATGTTTGTAGCTTAGGGTTGAAATGTGGAGTTGCTGATGCTCTCCGAGTTTGATCATTTTCTTGCAGTGCACTGATAATGTTACCTAGTTTTGGTAATGAAACATCAGCAAGAAAACAACCAAGCTCAGAGAGCACAAAGGAGCCCTCAAGGATAGCCTCACCCTTCTGCTGCTCTACATCATTAGTTCTTTTCTCAAATTCTCACCTTTAAAATCCTATTATTAAATTAGGAAAAATACCGTATATTCCGGAATATAAGACGACTGGGCGTATAAGACGACCCCCAACTTTTCCAGTTAAAATAAAGAGTTTGCCAGCCATGCATCTTGCAAGGTCAGTACCCGGCGTATAAGACGCCCCCCACTTATCTGAAGATTTTAATGGGTTAAAAAGTCGTCTTATATGCCGGAATTTACGGTAGCTGTCTAGCAATAACAGAATTAAAAAGCTTTTAAAGCGCAGATTATTTATAGCAGATGACATTAAAATCTTACCTTCCCCAATTTTTAAACATTCAGAAAAGCTACATTTTAAACTGACTTCAAACTTGTGTGTTTTCTATATAAATAACAGTAGGCATGGCAAGTCCATACAAAATCTTCAATTGGTCTTTTTGCTTTCCCATCACCCACTGAGAATATTCAGGTGGAAAATGTCATGTTATCAGTAATAATAGATCACTATTTTGCAGTTTATTATCCCTAGTATTGAATCAAATACTATGCATCCAGTTAAATATTTATAATTTAGACATTATAGATTGAATATTAAATGTCACAATTTCTCAGCTTTTGTCAATTATGGTGCATTAATACACATAGTTTTAAATCAGTCTCAAATTATCTAAAATATCCATATCCAAATAATATTGCCAAAATTATTTTCCACCCCTCTAAAAAGTACCGTAATATTAAAAGCTTCCTCTAAAATATAAGAAACAAAACAACATACAACCAGCAGAGAGAACAAATAATCAACAATATTCATTATCACAATTAGACCCTGGTAAAAAAAACAAACCTTATTCAGGGTTGACACCAGAACATTAGTAAATTAGTACCAGTACACTTGTTGGGTAAGGTAAATTTCTGATCCTAGTAAGCAGGCTCTATCCCATCCAATGTACTTCTAATGACCTGACAACAAGCTGAATCTCCCTCCCTCATTTAAGAACAATGGCTGATAGAGTCATAAGATTTCACAGAACCTACCTTGAAAAGAGGAATATGTCTTCTGAAAGCAAATCAGCAACAAATCCAGGTAAATGACACAGCAAATATCCCATTCCTAAAGCATTAGAGACTGTATGTGCAGTGGTAGGCATGTCAGTGTTCTAGAGGCATGCTAAGTACACGTAAGAGTTGGGAATATATATAGTTCTTTTTTGTTTGTTTTTCATCGATTGAGCAGAATTGCTTTAAGGAACAGCTGGGCTTGCCATAAAACAACATACTGTTTACAGCATTAGGAACTGACTGCTTTTTATGTTTGAGAATATGCAGTCAGAGATTAACCTTCATAGGTTTGTTATGAATCAATTGTAAGAACATGCAGTAGTCAGCACCTATTCACCTGGCAAATGTTACAGAAGCATCTAATTAACATCACGTAAGATGAAAGAAATTAAGTTTGCTACAAGTAGACTGAGTTTAAAAGTTAATACAGTATTTTAAATGAGGAATGTTAGCACCTGATCTAAGTCATACTAGCTCATTTCCTTCAATCTGTTATTTTATGATCAGTCTAGTCATCAGTCACGTTGTCAGGCAAGAAAGGGAATAGAAAAGAAATCATTCCTGATTATCCCTTGACATCTCTTTGGAACAACAGAGGGGTGGGGCAAGGGAGTTGGGGAGATAATCAACACAGGGATGTGGTTTGGTAACTTATATGGAGACCAGAATTTTGCATTCTTGTTTCATGATACTGATAACATGGACAAGTCTAATACTTAGAAGAATAAGAAACCCATTTGTGGTAGAAAACATTAATATATAACTGGCTTTTAATAATTAAATTATCTAAAATATAAAAGATACATTTGATAATCAAGAATAATGATATATCATAAATTTAGCCTCATCAACAAGGCACTTTAAAAACCCATTCATAGTTTTAGACAAGATAAAACTCTCTAAGTAGCCTCAGAAATATAAACACACACATATATACACATCAAGCAGAAGACAATTGGCTTGTCACTTATTTCTCATGACTATTTCAAAACTCTCTTTTGAAAATCTGTATCTGTTAGTAGTTTGGCAGCATTGCCTCTTTCTAATTTCTAATGGACTAAACCACAGTAAGTCTCCAAGGGAGCAATTAGACTTTTATGGAAACCTTTAAAGACAGTCTGGCCTACCACTAGGAGTTAATTAACAATTCTTGTTCTTCCTTTCCACACAGTTATATTGGATAGCTGAAAACAATGATCCTGCAGAATGTCTTCCTGGTATTCCATTCAAGAATCATCATTAGCAAACATGCAAAATTAAACAAATGTCTTATTATTCATTCTAAAATTCAAGTTGACTTCAAAAGATATAGGCAGTTTTTCTGAGTAAATACATTCAAAATTTTGAGAACTTGTCAGGGGTATCTCACAAAATGGCTACCACAGAAAGTATGACTGGTCACAAAATATTTACTACTAAAAACTGTCTCCTCTATGATATGTGTATTCCACCACTCTTGCTTACCTCTGATTTTCTGGATAAAGCATGTGTTATAACCATTTTTATTTTCAAATTGAACTGATGTGTCCCATCAAGTGGATCTCATAGCATTTTAGCAAAATAAAAGTAATCTTTGAGACTAGTATATTGTAGCATGTATTCTTCCAATGTATTCTTTAAAAAATCTTTTTAAAATAACATTGTTTGTCAGGGAGCATGGGATGTACAGTATCTCCAAACCAGTGTTTCTTAACCTCAGCAATTCTAAGATGTGTGGGCTTCAAATCTAACATAGTTTAATTAAAATGTCCACCTCCCAGGAAAAAAATGACTAAAGATGAGGAGCTTCCACAGATGGGCATTTTTATTAATTCTCTATCATCATCTCAGAAGCCCAACAGTGCTCCCATACCTGAAGGTTTGCTTACCTGTAGCTTGGATACAGGGAATAAAATAGCTCTTACCGTTAGTCATCTAATTCCAGCCCAAGAGCAACTGTGGGATGCTGAGAAACAAGCATGGGACTAAATCCCAAATTGCAGCTGATTCAATTCATCAACTTGGATAACTACTGACTCAGATTTCCCATGCCCAGTGTATGATTAATAATTCAAAACTCTAATCAACAGATAGCTCAGCTAATGCTTCTATGCTTGAAGCAGTTCAGTATTTGTACTGTTAGCACAAACAGATCCTGGGTATTGCATGGTTTACAAACAAATATGTATTTTAAACTTGAGAGATTTTTGTCATCTTGCAAATGAAAATCATTTGGAACTTACATTTCAAACTAAACCTGGCATTTATATAATTACGAATTTTAGTAATATAAATATTAGGGCTAGGAAAATAGAATTGGAGTGCTGAATTAGGAGAGATTAACCTACTGCCTGTTATCATACGTAATATAGCCTATTCTGTAATAATAGTAATCTATAAGTTTCCAACTCCACCAAGTTCGATAAGCTTTCAGTAAAAGATTTTTGTCAACAGACTTATAAATGCTTAAGTATATGAAACCTACTGAGTCACTTCTACCTAGTGCTTGTTAACATATTAAATAACTGTACAAGTTGTTGCATTCTGTGATAAGCTATTTGTTAAGGAAAGGCAGAGTAGCAGTATTGCCCCATTTTCCCCTGGACATAATATTTCTTTTTTAGGGCTTAGATCAGTGATGGCGAATCTTTTTGGTACCAAGTGCCCAAACCGGAATGTGCGTGCATGCAAGTACATGTGTGCGCGCCAGGGCACTGGATACATGAAGACCAACTGGCCAGCACTCACCGGTCAGCTGGTCTTCAGATTCCGGCATGGACAGCTGGTCTTCACACGCGCCAGAGCACCGAAAACCCAAAGACCAGCTGGCTGGCATGCACATGCCTGTTTTTTTGCTATTTCTCCGGATGTTTTTCCAGCCATTTTGAGGCCATTTTGGGGGGCTGTTTTGGGTCCAAAAATGGCCCAAAAACGGGCTGCAAACAGCCCAGAAAACAGCCCGAAAAATGGTCCAGAAAGTGGCCTGTTTTTTGGCTGTTTATTGGGCTGTTTTCAGGTGCTCCAGCAGAAATCAGAAGAGCAACTGGCGAGACACGCGTGTCCACAGAGCGGGCTCTGCATGCCACCTCTGCCACGCATGCCATAGGTTCACTATCACCGGCTTAGATCTTCCGGTCAAGTTTAGATCTTTCCATTTTATTTCTCACTAACTACTTAGTTGCTTTCAGTCCTTTAGCTCTTACTTTGGCTTTTCTCTGCTTTACAAACTTGGAAAGTTCATAAAAGTGAGGATTGATTATAAGTTACTTTTTTATCACTATTGTAACTGCAAATGGTTATTAAATGAGGTAGTTGCTAAAAAGGACTATCTGCAAGCCTATGCCATCCTGCTTAGGTACATGTGAAGGATCAGCTAGGAAAGGCTTATTCTGTCACTTATAACGCTTGCCACCTGTTTGTCAAAAACAAGATGGTATACCATGAAGTTTGTAATTTTTTGTCTCCTTCCAAACATGCAGGTATAGTCTATTCATGTTTTGTTAAATTTGAAACTTTCACTCTTGGAATTTCATATCTTGACAAATAGATTTCTCATGACTTCTCAAATGCCTCTTCTTACCAAAATGTTCAGATTTGGATATCTATCCAATTCTTTTACAATGGAGATTAACACAAATATGCCTACTTCTTCTAGAAATATCTATCTATTACTTTGTTGTTGTTAGTTGCGAAGTCATGTCCGACCCATCGTGACCCCATGTACAATGTTCCTCCATTATTACTTTATACTATTATGTTATTATGCTATTTATGCCATAAAGTAATGGCATAAACATTTGTTAAATGTTAAAACATTTGTTTCCTCTGTTCCAATGATTTATTTAGTTTGTTTGCTGCTTGAAAAATATTTAAAGGTCTATTTTTATTTTTGTAGATGAGGAATTGCATTTCAAAGCTTTAGTCTCCCAGAAGCTAAAGATGAAGTAGCGAATGCCATGACATTGTGAAAGTGGGGAGGATCAAATTTGCTGCCTTTTAAGGGATGGGCTTTTTAACAAAGAGGTGATTTTAACCCTTGCTGAGATGTATGGTGTTGATTTCTTTCTTCAATTCCACCAAAATGAAAAAAAATCAGTATAATTTTGAAAAGGTTTGAGGAACAAAGTATATGTTTTAAGCATTGCACAGGCTTAAGGCAACCACTTTGCCCCTTAAAATCTTTTATTTCCAACATTAAAAAAAACCCTAAAAAGTAAACACCACTCAGTTCAAAGGTGTTCTTGGAGCCCAAAGAGATCCTGAGGTCCATATTCTGCTAACTCCTGTTCTGTTCTTCAACTTAACATTTCTTGCAATATAATCCTTGTCTCTTGTGTCTTGCCACAAATTAAAATTATCTTAGTTTTTTAAGGTCTGTTAGTGCCTTCTATTAATTACTAAGTAATCTTTCAGGATTTTTAATCTGCTGTGAAATTCTGTTTTAGTTTAAATAATCTCCAAAAATCTTGGCATGATACCTTCTTAACCCTCCTTTTCAGTGGTGGTTTACTTGTATTTCACTGCCAGGAACATTTTGTTCTGAAGTCTCTGTACTAGTTGGCTATACTTTGTACCCAGGGTTCACCTGACCATAACCTATATAGAAATGAATCTCAATATCAAATAGTAGACAACTCAATAATGTGATTCTCCTTACTATGATTATAGGTATTTCAAAATTAAATCTCAAATTCAGGGAAGTGGATCATTCTATCTACAGTATCTATATTTAACAATATAAAAACTAATAGATGCTAATACAAAGTAAGAAAAATTAAAAAAAAGATACAAAGAAGTAGCTTCCAATCTTTACAGCAATTAAAAGTACAATTATAAATTTATTTCTTGCAATGAGTGTATCATAATGTGTTTAAGATTATAACCTCAGAATTAATGGGTATGTTTGATTTATTTCAGATGCAAACTGTAAAATGTCCCTAAATTTCAGTGACCCAGAATATAAGAATACCTATTCAGAAGTTAATTCCAATTCTTAGTATGCTAAAACGTGCAGCCTGAACATTGGCCAACATTCACCAGGATAGAAACTGAGAGATTATGAGTTCTAGTTCTGCCTTAGACATCAAAACTGCCTGGATGACTGGGCAAGTCATTCTCTCTCAGCCCAACACTCCTCACAGGGTTGTTGTTGTGGGGAAAATAATAAACGTGGGATAAAAAAATATAAAATAAAAAAGCCACATTCAAGTGCAATATAAAACAACTAAGGTTAAGTTAGTAGGAAAACAATACCAAGTCTCCAATCTCTCTAGAATAGCCCATTTAAACAAAGAAGGTATAAAATATAACAGTGAAGTCATTCCTCAGTTACTCAACAAAGAGACACACTAATACATTAAATATTACTAAGTATATATTTTCTCCAAGGCAGAGGAGAAGGTTGCCTTAATTAAACAACTGTAAAAAACACACATCCTTGAATAAGAAAACACTTCTCTAAAATGAGGAAGGGGGTAGCTCAGGGTGGGAGGGAAAATTTGAATTTACCCAGAAGCTCCAATCTGCATTCCAGTTATATGGAGATGTGGGCTGCATTTTCTCAGTGCAAACACTAAGATTCTCTTCTGAATCCACCAGTATTTGGCTGATGAGGCCATGATCTGCTTCATGAAGAGCCTGGTGAACAAGGAATATAACTGGTATTTTAATAAGGCAAAGGTAAAAATCCAGAAGTCCTAAATAAAAGAATAAGATAAAAGAATAAGTATCCCATTCTCCCTACATTAAAGCATTGAATTGATTGTTCTCCTCCACTTCAATGCATTTTATTATTCTTGTATATAATCAACAATCTACTGAGTTCTGTATTTTAATTGTTTTCCGCAATTGTTTATTTTCAATTTTATTTCTGGGTACATATTGAAAGGTTTTAATAGCTTATGGTATTATCAGTTAATAGGTGAAATAACTACCTGGAGAAATATGTTTTATTTCTAGATTCCATGTTATTTTGGACAATCCAAAACTAAAAGGGTGTGGGCATATCTACCCACAAACAATAGTTTTACATCCCAACAAAAGGAGAGTTTTTACATTTACTAGTAAAGCTTCCAAAACCTTTAGAATCAAAATTACACTATAACCTTTACGAGTAGCGGACAACTACAACCTGGCAAAACCGCCACATCTTTAGCAAGGCAAGAAAGGCACAAGGAATTCTTCCCATTCCCTACCTGACAGATGACAGAAAATCTGCCCCTTTTTAAATATATACCGTTTTCTTTAGTTTATAACGCTACAGACTCAGAAGGGAGGGGGCGAATGAGAATCGGGACAAGGAAAGTTTGGGCGATCCCAGCCAGTGACGGGAAAAGCGATCGAGAAACAACTTTCCGCCTTTTTCTTCTAGGTCTCCGCCACTTTTTCAGCAACCGTCGCCGGGAGACGGAAACGCAGCAGCGGACCGAGGGCGACTGAGGAGGCAGACTTTCTACCTGACATCCCCAAAGACCGTCAGTTGTTTTGCTTGTAAGCTAAATTTTCAGTCCAGCTGCCCGTAAAAAGACGGAGGGGTGTGTGAAGGGGGGGAAATGTCGCGCCTCTTACCATGGAGAAGAGAAGGATGCGACCCGCAAGCGGACCCGAGCGCCATTCGCTCGCAACGCTTCTCTTCCCCGCAGCTTAAAGGGCCAGCAGCACCCAAGCAGAGCGACCACGCATGAGCTCTCTCGGCCGAAGACCAGCAGGAAGGCACCACTGCACAGATTCCTGAGCTCTGCTTGGGCTGCGTGACGCGTCCCCGATTCCTGTCCCGGGAAAATGATCCGGAGAGAAGGTCCTGCGTGAGATGGGCGGCAGGCACATTTAATAAATATTGCCACCGAGTCTGAGCAAACCATAGACTTAAAAATCAACCTGGAAGTTCTCCTTTTTTAAAATTTTGAATAAGCAAGGAATTCTTGTTTTCCTGTCTTTTTTTTTTACTCATTTAGTAAATTAGTAAAATTAACATTAATCCATTTTCAAGTGACTGTACTTGGTGAAACATAACAAAGAAGAGTTGGGACTGCAGCAACAAGGCCATATTATCTTCTTCAGCAACAGCATGGAAAAAGTTTCAGTTGCCTTCTTCCTATATACTTTTTTGACTTTGCAATCTTCTGAGTCAGCTTTCATTTATTAAAACATAAAAGTGAATTGAAGTTTCCAGTCCATGTTGCATGATCTGGTGGCCTGTTCTACTGAGACCTTAGTGTTGGCCTGGAATGGACAGGTGACAAGGGTATGCCTACATCAGGGATTTCATTGTGGTGACAAGTCCAGCAAAACCTATTTTTCCATTCTCACTGTACTCATATTCATCCAGCTGCATTTTTTAAGATGACTCACTCATTAGTATGGAGAGATAAGGGTCACAGGACTATCTTCTGGGTTTCTGTGAAGAATATCCTGGCACCTGATAGGTTAAGTCACGTAAAATAAATTGGTTGCTAGTAAGCTGCTAGGCAATTCAAGATGTGATTAATCCTACATGGCATTCATTAAGAAATGTTGTCTGATCACCTCCCAGAAATGTACCTTTATTGTTGCAATATCTAACCTCAGGAACTGGAGTGGGTTGACCAGGACAGATCCTCTAGATATGAACTGCCCCTACTTTGCTTTCCTACAAGCAAGTCTTAAATACCAAAATTGGACTATAGATGGCTTCTTTGGGGAGGAGAGCATGTGGCACATATCATGGGTTGGTCTCTCTAGGTTAAATTTGCTCCCTCAGTGATTTTCATATATTGTTTCAATTTTTCTCCTCAGAATTGCCTAGAGTCGGACAGCCTTACAAATATGATTTATAAATGCTTTCCCTGAAAAGAAATTTAGCAGAGCATTTCAAAGACCACTTCCTCCCAGTATTAAGTACTATTCATTGCTGCAACATATTCTTCATATAGGAGGTACAACAGGAAAAAAAGTTTCTGGGTTCCAAACCACTGAGCAAGAGCGGTCTTCCCTAGCCTGGAGTCCCTAGGCCTAGGCAGACATACAACTTCCCAAATCCCAAGGCAGGATAGGAGCAAAAAGTTAAGATCCACTGTCAGTATCTTTATGCAGGTTTTATTTTGTGGGTTTTGTGAAGCTTACTAATAATTGAACAAGGCATGGTGCTGTATTTTTATTTTTCAGCACATAACTCAGGGCTAGCTAAAGAAAAGGATGTAGATAAATAATGTGCTAACCAGCCTAAGAGGATTTTAACAAGAATCTTTAAATAACTATTTAAATACTGTATATATTTGTATTTGCAGCATTTTTCTGCTCTCATTTTGTTCTCATTCTTCAGGGGTTCTCCCCTTCTATAAATTATGGCTGGAATATAATTATACAAAAGCTGATGTTCACAGTTTTATTTTTAAAAAGTGTTGCCAAAAGCATGTCATAAGACTCTGTAAATTAATTGAATTTAATAAAAGACCTGCATATTTACATCTAGACCTGGAATATTGGCACTTGTTCAAAAGGGGGAAATAAGGTTATTAAAACAGAACAAATGTTTCCAGTAAATAAAGAACTGCTTTATCTAATTTGACATAAATTCCAAGCTAATCATGGGTTCATATGCACTGTACCAGAATAATTTACATCTTGTAAATTACAACATACAGGAGTATGTGGGCTTGTGTGTGTTCAACTTCAACTGATTGTAGTAGCCCAGTATTTGGACTTTAAAATAAGCCATGTCTGCTAGTTATTTCTTTAAAAACTGCTGTGAGCTCAGCAAGAATGGCAAAAGCTATAAGTTTCCACAGGTGAGACAATAAACTCACGTGAGAGACAAGTGAATCAAGGATATAATAAAGTGGGGTTTGCTATATCTTAAATAGCTCTCCTCAAGCTGCGCGCTTCAAAAGTATGGGAACTACAACTCCCAGAATTACCTTTCAGCGTGAGACCCGGAATTTTTTGGCCGTTGCCATCCCAACCTAGCTGAAGAAAGGAAGAGGGGCTGGACCGCTTGTTTGGGAATGTCGGGACTGGTAATTCAGCAGAAGGCCGGAGCTAACAGTCTAACGGGAAAGCGGCTTATATTCAGGGCAGCACTGCAATGTTGTCCGAAGGCGCTGGACCTCAGTAGCTGTCTTTTACGATCCGAAGACGCTTGGCAGGCGGCGGGCACGCTGAGTTCAGGGTGAGCGACTGGCCGCCAGAAGATGGCGCTGTTACATCAATGTAGTCACAATAGGACTCAACCAAGTAACACTTGGTGGTGGAAACAAGCACCTCGCGCAGCTGCCTTCATAACAAGCCCGCGGAGTTTCCTCGCGCTGGAAAGTTTTTATTTCTGCCTCAATCAGAGAAGGGCTCATTCTGAGCAACCAGGATTTTAGCTCAGTCGAAGTAGTGGCTAGGGCGAAAAAATATCTGGACAAATGCAGAACTCTTTTTTTTTTTTTTTATCAAAAAGGAATGGAAACCTTTTCCTAAATCTCTGCAATATTTCACAGGTTTTAAATTACTCACAAAGCATCACACCGTAATACGGGCAGGCAGAGGATTAAGGTTGATTGTAGGCTAAAGTCTTGGAAGAGGAAATGATAATTTAGACACAATAGTGTCTGACACAGCTCAGACAGTACTTTTTTATTGTTAATATTTTGTAGTTCAGTTGTGTATCCCTGGAGATGAACATAGCAACACATGCTCAGTTAATGTTTTCCTGTCGTGGTTTTTTTTGAAATGTAGTAAATATTTCCACTACAAAGCAGTGTTTATTCCTAGGTAATCTGCCTAAGAAGGCAGAGGCAGGCCCTTTTTATAATGGTGCCCAGAAAACTACATGGGTGGGTTTGTGAAGTCACTAGCAATCACATCTCACTCAGGAGAGACTTTACTAAGAATTGCAAAATAAGAACCTGTCACTTCATTTAAAAAAAAATGTTATGATAAACTTCATCAATTTATGGCCTCTTGAAAAGGCCCTGAATGCTCATGAAGTTATTTGGCTGCAGTCCTTGTCATCTGCTCTCCAGTATATACAAGGGAGTCTGATCAGTGATTCTTCCTTTATGGATTTTAATCCTGAGGTTTCCTATCATCAACTGAGTTCACCCCAAATATGTGTAGTAGGCCAAATTATGGGTGGTAAATTAGTAGCCTACTATATTGTGAAAGCTCAACCACTGTGGTTGGTTTATGGTTCAGTGTGATGCCAACTCAATTAGGTTAATTCAACAGATCATGATTCAATTATGAGTCAAGTTCCTAACAGCTAACTAGTTCATGATAAATGCCACATTCAAAATTTATACTGTAGACCAGGGATGTCAAACTTGAGGCCCGGGGGGCGGATTCAGCCCTTCACGGTGCTTAGATCTGGCCCATGAAGCCACCCTGGAAACAGCGAAGGACTGGTCCGTGGTGCCTCTGCCAGAAAAAATGGAGCTTAGGAGGATAGCATGCGGCCCTCCCGAGCTCCATTTTCACTAGCAGAGGGTTGCAGGAGGCCGTTGCAGCCCAAAACTGAGCTCGGAAGTCTGTTTTCTCTGGCAGAGCACTCGGGCCTCCACAGGTGTCCCCAACACAAGTGACATCAAGCTGGCCATGCCCACCCTGGCCACACCCACCCCTGAAGTCAAACATAACCCTGATACGGCCCTCAATGAAATCGAGTTTGATACCCCTGCTGTAGGCAGTCTGGTACAAGTAGTCCTCATTTAGCAACTGCCTCAGACAGCAACCATTCAGAGTTACAATGGAGATGTAAAAGTAACTTTGCAACCAACACTGTGTTTATATATTTGGTAGTTTCTTTTAGTCATGTATTTGCCATTACAATCAGTTAGCACTTGTAGTCCTGTGGTATGTAGTTTTCTTCACAGAGTGAAAGACTGCATAAGCAAGTTTCTTGAGCTGCTTTTTTTCTGCAAGGCAGCACATCCCCTAAAAAGTGCTAGCCAACTCTATGACCTTAACTAGAACCTCATGCTGTTGCAAGACCCAAATTAGTTTCACACTAAAGGCTCTTTCATACTAAACCTCCTATCAAATATGCAGTGCTATCACAATCCTTTTATGTGTGTTCCCCATTGTGTGTTTGCTTTCTTGTAACCTCTTTCTCTCCAATAAATGTAAATACAAAGATTAGTTTTCTTCTTGCTAATTGTCCCAGCCCCACAGTGAACATTTCAAAGGGTAGGGAGCAGGGGTGAAATCCAGCAGGTTCTGACAGGTTTTGGAGAACCAGTAGCGGAAATTTTGAGTAGCTCAGAGAACCGGCAAATACCACCTTTGGCTGGGGTTGGAATGGAGATTTTGCAGTATCCTTCCCCTGCCACGCCCACCAAGCCACACCATGCCCACCAAGCCACACCCATAGAACCAGTAGTAAAAAAATTTGAATTTCACCACTGGTAGGAAGTGGAGGGAAAGGGCTATAAATAGGTCCTTTTACCTTACTTCATGTGAGTCAAATGTCCCAGCCATTTGGGCTAACCTGGCTGTTTGGCTTTTGACATAGTAAACCAAAAGAAAGCTGAAGTAAAATTGTAAGTACACTTGTAGTCACGTGATTTTTCACTTAGTGACTATTTTGCTTAATGATTGCATTGCTGATCCCATTTGCGGTTACTACATGAAGACTATGTGTACCTTATAGGTATTTTTGTTTATACTGTGTTACTCACAACCTTACCAGAATGGTTATGTGCCAACATTTTGTCACAAAATGTATTATGGTCAGTCCGTCTGCCAAAAGAATAACTCTAACTTAAATTGGTTTTGTTGTAATATGCATTTAGGACTGTCATAGTGGTGCCAGCTAATATGTACATGGCTCAGGACCAGGTTATCTCCAAAATTGTCTCTACCCTGCGTCTCCCTGCGACTGGTAAGATCCCACAGGGTCGGTCTCCTCCG
>JANHFM010003799.1:66807-78331 GCA_032468115.1 Grayia smithii
GGAGCCCCTCTGTATCTGGCTGATGATCACCAAAGGGCAAGAGTGCCAGATTTCTCTGCTGCCATCAACTGGTTGTTCAGATATTTGCAGAATTCTAAAGAATGATTCGTAATTTCAGGAGCTGGAAAAGCATAAAAGATCAGGAAACTTGTAGCGTTCAGGTTGAAAAATGTGCAAATAAAGACCCTAATATTAAAAAAAAATCTCAACAGTTTTAAATTGTTTATTATAAAAATCTATTAATGCCTATAGCCACATAAAGGATATACTTGGCCACAAAGATAATTTGGCCAGAAGATGTAGCGCTTATTGAATGGTGCAAATCTCCAACACCAAGCTGCTTCTCTGTCACACTGGCAAATGATGTTTTGACATCTGTCTAGACTAGCATCTGAAAAAAAGGAATGAAGAAGATACTACTGCTGGTTATGATGAAGTAGAGCACAAAAACAAAACAGTCCTACTTATCTATGAAACTGGCATTTATTAAGATAAATGCGGTAATCTTAGAAGATAAAGGATTGTTCTGTTTAAAACTTTTTTCAATATCTCACAATGGTTAAAATGAAAATCATACTGCTGGAAGGCCATTTTGGACATAAAAAAAACCCAAAATTCATGATTTGGGATTAAAGCATTGGCTGGGTGTAACAAGTGTGCATTCACCACTATATCTTACAATTACATAATATGTGTTTATCAATGTAAACATAATGCATTGTACACTCTGTGTTCATTTTTATTTATTAAGCCCTATGTCACACACCCTCTTTTAAAACAAATATTTTTCTAGGCCCTGTGAAAAGTCAGGTTGCAATATAAGAATCAAGAAAATCTAACCTTCTCAGTAATATGAAGTATGAAAATGAAAACACCTCTTTCACTAAGTAGGCAAAGGATTTTAACCCTTGCTGCTCTTCTATACTCTGAGGTAAAAAACTAATTTTAAAGAAATCCACAGTCATGGTATTCTGTTACGAATGATGGTACAGTGGTTAGAATGGAGTATTGCATCTAACTCTGCCCACAGCCAGTTCGATCCTGACCAGCTCAAAGTTGACTCAGCCTTCCATCCTTTCGAGGTCAATAAAATGGGGACCCAGATTGTTAGGGGCAAATTGCTGACATTGTAAACCACTCAGAGAGTGCTATAAAGCACTTTAGAGCAGTTGATAATGCTAAGTGCTATTGCTATTGCTGTTATGGTGGTTGATGATCAAGAGCTGCCCTTTAGATTGAGAAGTGTCAAAGAACAAGGACCACAGTAGGTAGGGCACTGGATAGGGCTGGGGTTTTGCAGAGTTTACAGGACTGGTTTCTTTTTTAAAAAAGTTCTGTTCAACCTATTTTGAAGTGTACCCTACAATTTCAATAAGTCATGAACCTCAAAGAAACAACACTATCACTATTTTTAGCCATCACAATCAAGTGGTGGCTACCATGAATGTTGTATGAATGAATGCATCCCTAAAATCACTGGATTTTGCCCACCAGTGTGTTATGAATTGCAGCAATTCAACACTGTTTATATATTTTACATATTAAAATTTCTGTCCAAAACATTATCCTTCCATCTTCAAACTAACTACAGACCTTGGAAAACTGACAACATGCCACAAACAGCTTGAGTAAAGTACATGGCATTAAGTTAGCACAAGACAGTATACATCTTTATTCAATATTCAATATAGCCATTTTTCTCACCACTAGTCTCCACAAAAAGATTGAAACTGCTTTAAGTTAAGGTCATAAGTATGAACTTTCCAGCCCAGTAGTGGCCTGACTAAAAGTACTGGTATGTCCTAGTACCATGCTTAGCAAAATGGAAAAAACAAAATGATACTCTGGCTAAGCATAGGATAGCAGTATAATATTGTTGTTGGTCAAACCGTATTTGAATGAATTAATTAAAATATCCAGCATCAAAATCAATACCTTTTCACAATAACTTTTAACCCAGAGAAAGTTTAATTCAATTACTATTACATTGTATTTTTATAAGTTGAATCTTCAGGCAGTATGAGAAATTGTGTTAGAATTAAAGTTGTTTAAAACACAGTCTGAT
Organism: Grayia smithii; assembly: GCA_032468115.1. Taxonomy (NCBI): domain Eukaryota; kingdom Metazoa; phylum Chordata; class Lepidosauria; order Squamata; family Grayiidae; genus Grayia; species Grayia smithii. Next base: position 68,873 of record JANHFM010003799.1, read on the forward strand.
TAGAACAGTGTTATGAATCTTTTAAGATCTCTGAGAAAACCAATAGGACCTTCTGAAATTAAAGCTGAATTTTTCATCTCTAGATTTTTTGTTTGTATCTCTCTGAGATAAGGTAAATAAAAATAATGACATTCAAGTTGTATCTTACCGCAGATCACAGTATTGTCCTGACAAGTCCACTTATATCTGTCTGTTATGGGGTGACAGCCTTGTCGTTGTGCAAAGTCATAACAGCAGTCATGTCTATGGCAGCACCTTTCAGCAAGAGAGAATGATTAATACCATTGATGTGAGCCTTGAACATCAAGCAGAATATGCGGCACTGTGAAACTCTATCTCTAGTTTTACAGTGCTCTGGTGCATGCGAAATTTACAAGCCCTATCAAGTACTTCCATGAAGCTCAGTACAGTCTGGATATTTTAAGTAAACACTTCTTTGAAGTTTCTTAGGAAAACACAGCAATGGTGGTTTGATGTTCACAAATACATATTGTGTATATATGTAGGGTGAAAACATTAGTAATAATTCAAAATTATTTGAACTTTTCTAGTTCAACTGCAACAAGAAATCACATGGTCATACCCTTCTCAATTTAGCAACATTATGATGTCATCCAGCATAATAAAGGACAGGGTTTGTTGTACTAATCATATCATGTTACTGTTCCAAGGACTCACAATTATTTTGTTACTTGTTCTCCTTTTTTATTATATTATTCCAGGGGTGAAATCCAGCAGGTTCTGGAGAACCGGTAGCGGAAATTTTGTGTAGCTCGGAGAACCGGTAGCAGAAATTTTGAGTAGTTTGGAGAACCGGAAAATACCACCTCCGGCTGGCCCCAGAGTGGAGAGGGAATGGGGTTTTTGTAGTATCCTTCCCCTGAAGTGGTGTGGGAATGGAGATTTTGCAGTATCCTTCCCCTGGAGTAGGGTGGGAATGGAGATTTTGCAGTTTCCTTCCCCTGCCATGCCCGCCAATCCATGCCCACCAATCCATGCCCACAGAACTGGTAGTAAAAGAATTTTAATTTCACCCCTGTATTATTCTATTATTTTTCCATATGTTCTTGTCTCAAAGTAAATTTGGCCTCATTTAAAATGTATTAGACAGAATTAATTCAATTGAAGAATGTAATGGAAATATTAACTTAATAGATAAAGAAGTGGCGTACATACCAATCTGTTTCATCCTTGGGCCAACCTCTTCCTCCTGGACCACAATAGCATCCATAACCTACATAGGCCAAAGAAAATCGGCTTGTACCACATTTTAAGGCTCCATATAATTCAACGAGTCCTCTTTTATTCACAAAATGGTTTTTTCCAAGAACACCATTCCATACTGCAAAGGCAGAAATTAAGATTTTACTGCATTTGAGTAGGTACAACTCTGTACAATAATTCCTTTATCTCTTTTTACACAATCTACTTCTGCATTAGCATATACATTATATCTGTGTTTGGCTGGAGTATTGGGTAGCTGTTAGATGTTTAGATTAAACTTTGGGTTACTGTACCTCTCAATATTACTCAAGGCTTCAAGAAAACCTGCATGAAGAAAGTTGCATAGCAACATTGCTATTTTGGAGGAATCAACTTCTTACTTTCCATGGAATAGCTTTCAACAAACTTCCTTCCTGCATTAGATAGTGAAAGATGAATAGTGTTGAAGCAGGCACTCCTTATAGGCAATATGAATATATTGTTTATCTCAGAACGTTTGTTATGAACTATGTGTATTAATTTTAGTCTGTACAGGTGTCAAGAATATGAATATTAAAACCAGGTTGGGAGTGCAGCAAATGAATGGGAAACACAACAAAGTAGAAAGGGCAAGTTTTCAACTTCCTGATTTGAATAGAATTTTTTGCTGTTTATCTTGGGCATATTTTCAAGACAAAAACAAAACTCCAAACTGAAGAACTGTTTTAAAATTTATTTGCTTTTTCCCCCCAGGAGATTTGACTCTCAAATTTGCATGCCTGAAAATATCATATTCTCTTTTTATTACACAGTATTCAACCTTAACTATAAAACTAAAGACAAATATGTGACTTTGTTGTAAGAAGAAATTTAAAAACTTAGTAGCGATTGCAACCTCCTGAGTCATAACAGACAGGCATATGCTTAAACAGAAACAATCTACTTCTATTTAAAACAGGGGTCCCCTTCTACTTCAAATATATAAACATTAAAGCATATGTTTGTGTGTCTGTGTGTGCTGCAGAATTCCTCAAGTCACAGAGAAAAAATTTCTATCTCATTGATAGAAAAAAACATATGTTTGTGTAAGAGTGTGTATACCTGTAGAATCTCAGAAACTAGAAAAAAAATCTTTCAATAGAAGTTTATTAAAATAATTACATCAACATTAAGGTAAACAAAGTGATAAATTATTAGTACTGAATTCAATCTGTAAATATTTACAGATTTCAAATCACAGCTTTTGGCCCCAAAGAAATCAAAAAGAAATTAAGGGTGAATTTCATCTTTTTAAATTGATTCCTGCCACCCATCAGTTAAATTCAAAACCAAGTATCATTTCAAAATGGTTTCAGTCACATTTTGTATTCTAAGTGTGGTTTCAAAATTGGCTATTGTGTTACAGTATTTATTCAGCAAGGCAATTTTGCTGAAACCTTATAAGTTTAAGAATGCACAGAAAGCCTTGTGTTTTCTTTGTGTTTTCATGTGACGACAATGTGATGCTGCAGGTTTGACACCCCTGCCCTAGGGATCCCAACAACTGCCCATGCAGCTGTGTTCTGAGACAGCTGAAGCTTCCAGATACACTTCAAGGGTAGCCTCATGTAAAATGCACTGCAGCAGTCCGTGTGTGAGATGACCAGGACTTCAATGACTGAGTACAGGTACTCCCAATTCAAGGGCACAACTGGTGCACTACACAAAGTTCTGCAATGGGTCTCTTAGCCATGATTGCCAGCTACTCATTGAGCAGGAGTCATGAATCCAGGAGAACCCTCGATTGTGCATCGGGTTTGTCTAGGGGAGTGCAACCTCATCCAGAAATAAAGATGTTAAAGTCCCAGAACTAGAAGCTCCGCATCTTACAGGGTTTATTGATCTGCATGCAACTTCTACACTGTGAAACCAATGCCTCTAATGTCTAACAGTATCTGCTGTCTTTATTTAAATAATAAAAAAAAAATTCTGCTGATACTTGTTTACTCCATTTCAGCCTACACATGAAATATTTTTTTCTACAGAAGCATGACTGTAGGAGGAAGGAAAAATAGATAAAGAGATATTTAAAGAGTCCCAAACACATAAAGGTGGGAGAGATATTCAGCTGTGAGGATTGTTATTTGCCCTTGTGCTAAATTACCTATTGAACTAGTTCCAACAAAGTGGTTTTAATTGTCTAATAAAATGTTTAGATGTGACACCCACTTAACTGGAATATGTACAATCTTCAAGATACTATCTCTTTATCTCTGCCGGTTTTCAAACAAATAAAACAAATGTACCTATTCTTTTATTATTTAAATGCTCAAACAAATTATTAAGACATCATAAGTGTTTTCATGACTGAGGACAATATGAAAAAGTGTGCTACCCATGTCTTTCTTGTTTCACTTGAATACAGCAATTTAAGACTCATATAATACATATAAACATTAAGTGAGGAAAACAGAAGGGGAAAGGGATCAACTTTTCTTTCTTTCTTTTCAAATCTATCATCATTTAACATTTCATTTGCACTCACCTGCCTGAAACAGCAGCAGTGTCACCAACCGGTGTTCCATGTGGAGATCCTATCACTCACTGTGTCTGTACACCTACAGTCTCTTCCTGTAGTTCTGCTGTCAAACTGAGCCAAGCAATGGGTGTGTATAAACAATCTTACTGGATTGCTGGATCTTTATACTCTCAGAACTAAATGTATGAATCCATAAATTTCAAACACTTCCTTCTGAGCAAAAAGAGATCATGATTCAGAGGCTGGAGGAAGGACAATTCTTGATGGCAGGGCTTCTATTTGCATATATTTCATCAAATCTTGGTAAAAGGGAATGTGACTGAATCTGCTGGATAGGTTGGCATATTACAACCACAAAGCTGTTGTTCTTTTCCTAAGCTTTTGTTTGCAGTCCCTAACTGACCTCATCATTTGTTTCATAGATCTTAGCGTTAAAGACTTACTTCTGTAACTGGTATTGGCAGCCTTTGAACTAAAGAACTATTAAAATAAAGAGTCTTTGTTTTAATGCTTGAGATTTTAACAAGCTGTTTAAAATGAAAAACGTGCAGTTCAAAATCTGGTAATATAAGGTTTCCCAATATATCTGTGGCTCAACCTTGCCTAGGGACTCCTTGAAATGCCTGATTTTTATTTGGGACTTTCCTTCCTCCATGGTAGCCATTTTGTGAAAAGACAAGCCCTCTCCCATGACAGATATCTCAAAGGTCCATATGATTGAATGTTCCAATCTCATCTGTACTGCAACAAAGATGACAATGTATATCCCCATCTATTCATTGGAGCCAGCTATCTATAATCCATGAACTTTAGCATTCTTCAAATAGAATTATTAATTATTTATTGTTGAAATGACTTGAGGTACTAAAGAAAGTGGGATTAATCTAGTTGATTAATGAAATGTAAATAGAAAGAAAAAAAATGCAATTTTAAAATTGGTGATCTTCTGCTTCTGTCCTTGTTTAGTAATCCTGACAGTGGGTCTTTGACAACTCGGCATGACCAACTCAACACAGCTAGGGTTGCCACTACCTCTGCCAACTCACCGATGTCAAGTCTTTGCAAGACAACTCAAATCTGCCAATTCAATGTGGAGACAAGTTGTTGCAGGTAGCCAGAGGGAGAGGCAGGCGGACAAGCGAGCAGATGGGCAGAATGCAGTGCAGTAATGGTGACCAGGAACATACCATTTTCACACACACCACTGCTGCTGTAGCTGTTTAGTGGCAGTGGCGTTTTGGGTTATTTGGCCAGCAGTGGTGGGGGGGACAGGTGGCAGGAGAAGCAGGGCATATTCCATTTTCATACCACCCAGGAGATTGGTGCAATAGCGGCAGGGGGTGTCAAAATGACAAGTGCCTGGCCCCTGCCACCTCCCTGCCACCTGCCTACTCACCCACCCTGAATGGTCCAAACATCGCTATTGCCTCCAAATGGCCCATGGCAGCAGCAATGGCAGTATGTGAAAATGGGAAACCTTCAGCTGCCACTCTACGCTCTGCCACACATTTGCCTATCTGGCTGTCCCTCTAGCTGCCTACAGCGAGTTGTCCCCACAATGAATTGGCCATGTTAAGATGTCCTGTGACTTGGCAGGGGTGAGTTGGTAGAAGTGACTTGGCAGTGGCGAGCTGGCTGAACTGAGGTCGCTGCACTGAGCTGCCTCCACGAACTTGTCACATTCCACTTCACAGTAGTATAAATGGCTTAAAAGAATTTTAAAGTCAGATTGTTATGGTTCGATATGAAAACAGTAAGTAACCTGTCATCTGAAATTATTATTATGTAAATTTTTACTGGCAACAGGCAATTTGCAATTGCACACACCTCCTTCAGCTCTTTGCGGAACTATCCTAAATTCTGCCTTTAAATTACAGGAAAGAAATACACAAGGATGTGTGTGTGTGTGTGTGTGTGTGTGTGTGTACAAAGCAAAGCTGGAAACTCCTGCCATGACTTGACCCCAAGAAAACAATGATTTGTGATGTGTATATGTTGAAATAGCAAGTCCTTTGATACATGAGGCTAACTCATATCAAAACCAAGGCCCTGGGAAAACTAAAATAGGTTTATTGCAAAAGGGGAAAAATTTCATCCTTCCAATAAGAAGTAATAGTACAAATGAGGGTATGGCTATACCTGAAACATATTAATGTGAAAAAGAAAAAGAAAAAAATAACAAAATTAAAATATTTAGTGAAGTGACTTCTGATATTCATTATTAGTACAAACAAATTTAGTAGTTCTTTGCTCCCTATAAGGTAGCCTTACAATCTTTCTCAGAAAATAACACTGGTTACTAATTACAAGCTAGTTCTTTATTCTGAAGTATGGCACTTCCTTAGGCAAAATAGTATTCTAATAAAGCAATAATTGGTAACTAGTTATGTCCCTCATGGCAAAGATATTATCTCCTGATAATATGTCCTCTAAATTCCCAAAAAGTTCACCAGTTCCAAAAGTTGGTATCTCTGAACTAGATGCAATAAGACAATGACAAAGAAGGAAACAAAGAGAAAGATGCGATTTTTAAAACACACGCATGCCCATGCACACAAAAGAGAATTTTTACGAGTAGAATGGACAGACTAGAAGATGAGACAGAAGAGTTAAGCCTACTTACAGTGCAACTGAGTCCTGCTTGGAAGCCATTGTAAGAAGTCGATTGGTTACCTAGTAACCTCTATATGTATCTATATAGCTGCCTTCTAGAACTGTTCGTGTGAATGGACGGAGTGCGGGAAGCAAATTAATGTTATATTAAATACAACACAAATAAAGTATTAAGAACAAAATATCAAAGGTAGGACGGTATAGCCTGTTTTTTATCCTCTCACAATGCAGAATTCAGACTAATGGTTTTAAATGACAAGAACTGAGATAGTGACTGAATGTTTGGAAAGTGAGTATCTCAGATGATGATTTCTCTACAACAGGGGTCTGCAACCTTAAACACCCAAAGAGTGTTGGACCCAAAGAAAACACCGGGAGTCACAAAACCCTTCCCAGGCCTGACTATTCCTTGAGTGACCACAAAACTAGCATATGTAGTTGAATGAAACATTCTGTTTTCTTCTGAAATTTTTCTTTTCTTGGATTTATCCATGGTTGGCCTACCAGGGGTTGAAAAGCTCAATAAATCACGTGCAGGTGGGTGTCGCACATTGGCAGTTGTGATGCATATTTTGAGTGACAAGGAGCCGCAGCAGAGGTGAAAGAGCCACATGTGGCTCCAGAGCCGCAGGTTGCTGACCCCTGCTCTACAATGTGCCAAGATCAATAACATGGACATGATGTTCTGTAAACTAGTATACTCACAATGTACATTCCCCAAACCCCTGACTCATCCCAACTGAGAAAATTAACGTGTGTGTTGTCACCCTCAAGATTTGAATAAAACTTGCATTACAAGTTCCGCCTGCATTAGTGGGCCTTACCTGCCTGCCATGTCTTCTAACTACCAGCTCCCAGTTCATGCTTCATTTACCTAGTCCTAGCCAAAGGAATGCCTTCAAAGGGAATTTTGCTGGCATACTGCTCACACAAGATTTCCTGGATTAACATACCTCACAGCTTGCTAGAACACCATGTGCATTGCTGTTTAAGCACTAAAGTGAAAAGAAAACTTATAAGGCTTTTCACTGTATTTATAAATAATTTTCAAAAAATATTTGCAACCATATCTCTAGCAGCCTAATGAGGAGAATGCTTTGCCGATAACCAAATGTATACAAATATATGTGAACAAGGCATGGGCACTGGATGTGTGCCTGTGTAGAGGTAGGGACCCTTAAAATGAATGTGCCTATTTTTTTGTGAAGGAAGGAAAAAAGCTGTTTGTTAATTGAAAGAGCAATGAAAACTCAGTTTGAAACAGAAAGTTTCAAATCTGCTGAAGGGTATTTTCTGCAAACCACTCTGCTAAAGGGTATTTTCTGCAAAGGTGTGCAGACAGACAAACACATTGACATCACTCTGAAAGTATTTGAGATCTGCAGTTAATAAGAAAAATGTAAAGAAATTATTTAGTGGTTTTACATTATCTGATCAGAAATTTAGCACCTAGAAAGACTGGTAGCATGACCGATCTCAGTTAGGATTGGAGAACCAGTTGCCCATGTAAGCAATGAACTGCTCTGATGTGTTTGATAAACTGCTTAACAAATTCATTACATCCCTTATTTTGTCATCGCCCCCCCCCCCCACACAAAATAATATTGCCAAAATTGGCAGAATGGTTTAGTTATGCTCATGAGGTCAAGTGCCATTCCTGAACAAATTTAAGTGCATGATAACAATGCATAATACAAGATCAAAATAATTAAACTCTTTTCAGTAAAATCTGTTTCATGTTTTCTCATGGCAACTCATCTATTGGAAATGTGAACATTTTAAATATGCACACTTGTTTCAGCTGCCACAAACTGTAAATGGATTAACCGTACATGTGCATTTTAAAATCACTTTTACAGCTATTTGAATTCACTTTAGAAGGGCCTGATAATTACATTATGTACAACATGTACCATGTGATATAAAAATTAAGGAATCGGTATCCTTGTTATAATCAGCTTTTTTAGTTTTCAGAAATGCCTGTATTCCATTCAAATTAAACTGTGGGGAAAGATTAAGGCCACGAACATTGACAAATGGCTGGTGCTCATCAAGAGACTCTCCATAGACCACATTCCCACCGGCTCATATTGGTGGAGCAATCCTTATGGATGCATTGCTTTTATCATATGACCAAGTCGGCTTTAGGAGGATTTTGTAGAGGAAGGGAGTCAAACTTGCATCATCATGGCCTTGTCATGTGATGTATTGTGACTTTTCCCCCTTTGTTAAACCGGAGGTGGGTGTGGCCAGCAAGTGATGCATCTGGCCCATGGATTGCGAGTTTGACACCCCTGTTGTAGAGCTTCACCCAATATTGCAGAGAAAATATACATAATCTACCAAAAGACAAAATTAATGGACTTTGCTCCCCTAAAAGGTCTGACCTGCATAATTGACAGACATTTAGATAGAACAAACTTTTTCAAATATCTTGAAACCTAAAAGCCTACACAGCAGTAGTGGGTTGCTCCTGGTTCTGTCTGGTTCTTAGAACTGCTAATAAAACTGGCGGGAGGCTCCACCCACCCACCCTGACATCATCATGGGGTGATCTGCGCATGTGCAGAAGCGTGCGTGCTCCCATTGTGAACCGGTAGTAAAGGTAAGTGGAACCCACCACTGCTACACAGAATATGCAGTGTTTTATCTATTTATATTATTTTATTTAGAAGCTGCCCAAATGACTCAAAGCTAAGCAACTGTCCTACGTTTTCCCCACTTACAAGGGGATAGATTCATAGATGGATATTCAAAGGAAAAAATGGTACCCGATGTTATAATTCCAGGCAAAATGGACATTGGCTTACCTGAAGGTCTGTTCTCTTTACAGGAGGGGCCAACGGTCAGGAAAGGGTTAGCTCAGTTCCCTAACCCCGGACTGAGTCTGCGCAATTGAAGCTCCTCCCTCACCTTGCTCCCCAGCTTTTTTGACGAAGAAGACTGTGCAGACTTGACGGCTGAGCTAAAAGAGAAAGATATTAGTAGAGCTCCCTCGACGCCCTTGTCCGCCCCCGAGGGCCGGGAGACAAGAGCCGGGAGACATCAGGGAGGGACTGACCGTTGGCCCCTCCTGTAAAGAGAACGGACCTTCAGGTAAGCCAATGTCCATTCTCCTTAACAGG
>JANHFM010003799.1:99740-112947 GCA_032468115.1 Grayia smithii
AAGGGGGGGGCGGGGCAGGGGGGCGGCCATTTTCGCTACCGGATCGCCGAACCAATTGGCACAATCGCTACCGGATCACGCGATCCGGTGTGATCCGGTAGCATTTCACCCCTGGTTCAAGATTTCTCTTTATTTTCCCCTCTGGTAGTTCAGCATCAGATTCTACCACACCATCAGACCACAAGTTCCCTACTAGAGGAGTATATGCTTCTTAATAATCCTGTCAAGAAAAAGTGTTTGCCAGATGAAAATAAAAAGCCATTAAACTCATGCATGTAAAGGTAACTATTGGTCTGCAACTGAGAAAAGTTGTGATTTTGGAGTTTTAATGAAGAAAATAGTTTCTTCAGAGCAATCTTTCTGGGCTTTTGTAATGTTTGCAATCCTGAAGAAGGTAATGAGAGACAGTTTGGTTTAGTGATTAAGACACCAGACTGAAAACCAGAAAAGAGTAAGTTCTAGTTTCACCTTAGGCATGAAAACCAGCTGAGTGACCTTGGACCAGTCATTCTCCCTCAACCCAATCTACCTCACAGAATTGTTTTGAAGAAAACAGGAGGATTGTGTATATTTGTCACCTTGAGTTATTTATAAAAATAAAAGAATACAAATAAATAAAATTAAAAATACACAAAAAACCTAGGCTATGCATGTAACTCTCACCAGACAGCCTGTGAAATGGGAATAGTCTCTTTTAGATTCCTGTAAAGTATTCCTGTAAGGATACATAAATTTTTAGTTTTTGTTATATACATTCAATGTCAATGTATTTATATCAATGACTGTACATTACCCTAAAGGATTTTATTTTTTACAGTCGCTGAATTAAAAGCAGTTAGAAAGAGCAGTTCAAGGGCAGCTATGCTTATATTACTGTGATGACTGTTGCTATCACAAATCTTCTAGAATCATTTTTTCTGATTTGCTTTAATACCTGGGAAATCTTTAATCTGAATTTGAGAGAAGATGGTTTTTCTATTCTTGTCATAAACCAATAAAGAGCATTTCAGGTTACTCCAACATTTTGGATTCAACCCATTAATACCTACTGATATGGGAAAAATATGGCTTTTCTGAATAATGACTAAAATTCTAACTAAAATATATGGAGTATATATGAATTAAAGACTTGTTTTCTCACATTAAATGCAATGGTTATTTTGCTGCAAAAAAAGAACTTATTGTATATAATAACCTTAGATGCCAACAATATGTATTAAACATACTTTAAAAGACATTTAATCTATGAAGCAATCTTTAAATGAAGGGCAGAATATAAATGAAACAAATAAATTTTTGAAAGTGTATTTTGAATCACAGTGACCTTTCTGCATGTCCCAACCTACTGAGCACAAGGACAGAGAGATGTCAATTAAATTTTTTCCTGTTCCTTCTTTATCTTTCACTCTGGTTCATCCACATGCCCTGTCTGCCTCACAAAAAGATAGCCCATAAGCTCTTTCTCAAAGACCATCATGTATAATATAAGGGTCCAATTGGTTGGTCTACTGTGAAGTAGATTCTGGTATTTTCTTGCTCTGCAACCAAAGTATTGCTGACTTCTTCTGGAAGTCACACCACTGACACTGTATCAGTGGTGAAATCTAAATTTTTTGGCCACCGGTTCTGTGGGCATGGCTTGGTGGGCATGGCTGGGCTTGGCAGTGGTGATGTGACTGGGTGGGCGTGGTCCACTTTTTTTTTACTTTTTAAAGCATTTTTAACTAAAACCCTAACTAAAAACCCTAACTAAAAATGCTTTAAAAAGTAAAAAAAGGTTCTGATGATCAGCACCTGACCAGTCTGACCCCCTCGCCAAGCTAGACCCAATGCCTCCTAACCCCAAAGATTGCCCACCTTTCCACCTTGGCCACCCAGTCTGGGAGATGATGGTGGGGGTGGGGAGAGAGAAACAAATTGCTTGGCTGCTTCCCCTTTTCATTCGCCCCGAGCTTCCTGCTGCAGATTTTCACACCTTGCTCGGGATTGTTGCCCTCGTCTTTCTTCTTCCTCCTTTTCTCCATTTTCCAAGTGGAAAAATGCCAGGAGTAAGTGCAAAAAGAAGCACTTGCTTGCTCCTGGCGTTTCTCCATTTGGAGGAAGCTTTTGTACCTGTGAAGGCAAGTCTGGATTCCTGTGCTTCTCGCTAAAAACCTCACCAGTACCGCTGTGCACGTGGCGTGTGTGTGTGTGTGTACGACAGGCATAGGCTGCTGCAAAAGACCAGGAGCAAACACACACACACACACACACACACACAGAGAGAGACTTTAAAAGACCTTTAGAGCGACTCAGGGCTCCTGGTTGGCCTCCAAAGAAAAGAGGAATGAAGGCAGGGGTGGATTGGAGGGGTCATTTCTCCACCCCCTGCCTCTGTATGAGTGGCTGCTGAGGAGGGTGCTTGTATGCATCGGAGGTGAGCGACCATGCTCTCATCGCAGGGGAAGAGATGATCAATTACTGGTTCATATCAGGGGTGGGTTCTACTTACCTTTGCTACCAGTTCTATAGGTACACACGCTTTGCGCGTGGTCGGAGCATGCAGAGCGTGCATTTGGCACGCGCACGTGCCAAACAGGCGCTCCCGCGCATGACCAGAAGCTTTTTTAAGCGAAAATAGCTCAAAAAAGGCTTCCCGCGTATTCACACAAGTGCGCTTCATGCGCTGCGCACAGGGACAGGTAAGTACAGGCGTGCGGGGGGGCTTCAGTCCGGGACTCTTAGAACCGGTTTGGTGATGTCACAGTGTCACTGCTACCTATTCTAAAGAACTGGGCCGAACGGGATCAACCCACCACTGGTTCATTTGTATAATTAATGAGAGTTGATAGAGGGAATGATTCCCCCGGGCTACCAAAGCACCCTGTCCCACTTTTTTCTCCCTGCTGCTCTGTCCTAGGCTCATAGCCAGTTCTTACTCTCTCCTGCCAACACCCCCACCCTCCCGCCGCCCAGAATACAGGATCAGCCTGGCACATCTTATCTGGGGCTAAGGTAGGGAAAGGCAGGGCATGGCATGGAACATGGGGGAGCGCGGGTATGCAGCCTTCCTTTTCCTTGCTGCATAAAGTTTGAGGCCAACCAGAAGGAGCCCCGAGACACTCTAAAGATCTTTTAAAGCCTGTGTGTGTGTGTGTGTGTGTGTGTGTGTGTGTGTGTGTGTGTAAAATGCTTAAAAAGTAAAAAAAAAAAGTTCCAACCATTGCATGTCGTTCAACTGATCGTCGGAACTTTTTTTTAACTTAAGCATTTTTTTATTACCGGTTCGCCGGAAGTAAAAGCAGGAAGTAACAACGTCCAGGTGGGTGGGCAGAGCCTCGAGTTGTCATCGCTACCAGTTCTCCGAACTATCAGTCGCAATTGCTACCGGATCAGCCGATCTGGTCCGAACCGGGAGCATTTCACCCCTGCACTGTATGGTTTGTTCACTGCACTTCATTTCAAACACTTCTGCACCAAAACACTGTGTGTGGTGGCAAGAATATCTCTGATCCTCTTGGACATTGGAAGTTACCCTTTATGACCATTTTTGGAGCGTCTGCCCCTTTGTGAAAGAAACTTCCCCCCAATGATGGTTCAGTCTTTCTGAGGTAAAGCTGACAAGAGTTCTGCCAGTTCCTCCTGGCCTAAGCAACAAGAAAAGTAAAATAATAGGTTCTTTTCCTCATGGTTCACTGAGGGATATGAAAAGTACAAGGAGAAGTCAACAGAGGTAGATTCATACAGAAGTGTGTCAAGGGAAATCTTATGGCTTTAACAACTTGCCCTTGGATAGAAAAGTGATCGGTGCTTGCTTTCTTGCCACAGAATCGACCAATTGGGGATCATGGTGATGCATGTCTGAACAGTCTTGTTGCCAAAGCTAGAATATAGGATGAAATCCAGGCAGGAATTTCCTAATTGTTTAACATAAGAAACAAGTGCCTTAAGGTTGCTGTGCAGAAGACTCTTGAATCTGCTCTTTTTCTGTGAGGCTTATACACTTATACTCTGATTTCTTGCCTGTCAGGATACTACCTAGGAACTAGGCACTGCCTGTTTTTCCTTTATATTTCCTGAGGGTTAGCCATTTGTTCATTTGCAACAAAGCCAACAAAAGATTGATAATATCTTAAAGTTGACAGAATTGTTTAGCGTGACCATGGCCAGGAATAAGCCTTCACGAACTACAATCATTCAAATGTATGAAATGTTTGCCATAACTCTAAAAGATGGGCAAGCACACACACAAACACAGAAATCAAGTATTAATGAAATGAGTTAAGTGTTCTATTGTGATTATTTCCAATAGCAGAAGCAAGTAACATTTGTTATGAAGAAAGCAGCTTTATAATTTATTCTTGCTGAGTGTAGCTTATTTATTTCCCAGTGTCCTTCACAAAGATTTCCCTTTGCAGTTCTGATTTTTTAAAGATCTATTATATGCACAAAAACACAAAGATATACTTCACAGATCCATGTAGGTGTTATCACTGTGCTGATTCTTTCAATTCTTTCCATAATCCAGATAATTTGTTTCCCAGTTGTTCAGCCAGTATACTGAGTTTAGCTGTTTCTCTTATCAGGAAGTTCCTGCCATAAAGAGATACCTATGTTAGAGAGTTTGAGAAACTACTTGTCCAATAAACTTACATTGTCTAGTGCCTTCCTGATGTGCTAATTTACATGGATCTATTTCTTCTTTAGCTGTCTTTAGCAGCACATTGGAATCTAAAAAAGGAAAGGACTCTGAAATATGGAAGTGTAGCAACAACCAGGTTAAAAGAAGATCAACAGCAATACTGAAGTCCATTATTGCTCCTAAGCATGTAATAGTAGTGGCAATCTTCCTATTGTGACTGCTGCTTTTCCTCCAACCTGTAGCTGTTCCTATAACAGCACAAACCAAATTGCAAGGGATGGTGAGAGAGCCTGGTGATTGGGAACAGGTGGTTATGATGTTGCCGGAAATAGGAGTCAATGAAAGGTGGGACATCCCATTCTCCTACTACATCCTTCCCATGGTCACTACCAAAGCGGTACCCACTGGGAAAATAACAAGGTTCATGTTGGGAAAAGACGAAAAACATCTTTACATCAATTCAGATAAATCCAAAGTCAGGTGGCTTTGGATGGAAATGAGATAAAGGCTGCATCATGACAATGGAAGCTTAAATAATGGTTTGTGAAGTATCTTCAAGCCACAGTTAAGGAGAAGTGTGGATATATGCTAAGAAAAGTAATGGATTAATAAGAGGGGCATTGAAAACCATTTGCTGCATGAATTAAGGTCAATATAGCGCCACCCATAGTCCTATATATAAAAATCAATCAGCTGAGTTTTATTTCAATGTTTCAGTATTGAGAAAAGGACACTTATTTTACCACATCCTTGGGCTGCAGGCAAAGAAAAAAAAATCAGGCTCTGTCATTAACACCTGTCACTTATGGCTTCTCAATGTCTACCACCTGTAATGAGGTGGTCTCCCTGCCAAATGGTTTAATGGCTCTGGAGCTAGTTAAGACCTTTATTCTCATTCTTGTCTTTTATACCAATTCATGCACCTTCACAAATGACCTAACAAGCTGTGGATGACAATCACCTGACATGACATACCTTGTTTCAAGAATAACTGGTGTTTGGACAGCATTAAACAAATACTCAGCTGTCTTAGGTGACACTTCATTTACTAATGAATATATATTGAATGCAATTGTATCAGGAATAATAATCCAATCGCGACGAACATGCCTCTTTGAGATAGCTTTGGCTTCAGTTTCTGGAAAAGACAAAAATTAAAATTAAAACTTCATCTGAATGAGATGTACATGTAGTCCTTGACCTATGACTGCAATTATGATTGGAACCTCTATTGCTAAGTGATGCAATTGTTACATGAATCATGCCTGATTTTACAAATAAGTCATGATTGATTTTATAATCTTGTTAGCTATGGGATCATTAAGTAAGTCACACAATTGTTAAATGAATCTGGTTTCTCCCATTGACTTTGCTTGCTGGAACCCCCCCCCCCCCAAAGTCACAAATGGCAATCAAATGAGTCTGGGATGCTACAACTGATATAAATACATGCTGGTTGCATAGTGCCTACACTTTACTCATGTGACACAAGGACAGTCATAAATGCAAGGACTGGTAGTAAGTCACATTTTATCACTAATATTTGGCACATAGATGCAGTCATTTCCCAAATCCCCCTACAGCAGGGGTCATTGAGGGCTGCATCAGGGTTGTGTTTGACCTGAGGGGGCAGGGGGGCCCAGCTCGACATCACTCATGTCGGGGCCGCCTGTGGCGGTCTGAGTGTTCTGCCAGTGAAAACAGGCTCCTGAGCTCCATTTTCAGCTGTGATGGCTTACTGCAACCCTCTGCCAGTGAAAACGGAGCCCGAGAGGGCCCAAACTCTGTTTTTGCTGGCAGAGGCATGGCAGGCTGTTTCCAGGGCAGCCCTGCGGGCCAGATCTAAGCACCCCACGAGCTGGATCTTGCCCCCGGGTCTTGAGTTTGACACTCCTGCTCTACAGCTTTGTTCCAGTGAAAACCAGAGGCAGATTTTGAAGAAACAGGGTGCAAAGCTGCCTGCCAAGGTAGACAGAAGGAAAGAGCTACAGTACTTTGTTTTCCTTCAATATCTGGTCAAAGTGAAATTTCCAGGAAATTTTTTTTTCCAGGTATCAGTTGGAACAGATAGAGTTTCTCTTCATTGGTTGCCTATTTTCTAAAGGAACAGGAACAAACATTCTAGTGAAGAACTGTTTTTAGCAATTTTATTTATTTTTTAAAATTTTCTCTGTGTAATATAAATTGTCTTTAAATTTTGGGTACAATTTAAGGAAAATATTTTTGTTATTGAGAATTTTCAGAAAATGTACTAATTTTGGATCTTGTTCTAGTCTCTTTACAGGAAGTTTCCTTTTACTTTGTAGCAGATTGGTGCCATCTTGTGGTGTGCAGAATCCTTATTTTTACTTTTACAGGTCTGTGGAGATTCTCAGTCATCCAAGTCATGTCTCAAAGGTGCTTTTTCAAAAGGCAACGTGACTTTGTTTTTTCCTTGAGGAAAACATTTCACTTCTCATCCAAGAAGTATCTTCAGTTCTGGCTGAATGGTGTATGTGTGTAGGGGAATTGAAGGATTACATTCCTTTGCAATCATCTGGTCATTAGCACTCTCTCTGAGAGCCATTGAGGCCACTTGGGGATTTATCTGTGCCCTCAAGGTCACCTGAATCAAGAGTGCAAATGGGTGTGGAATTTTCTTGGAACTGTGAATGGACAGTAGGAGATAAGTGGTGTCCTATTCCCCTTTGTTGAGAGAGGGTTATTCACTGTTAAGATAGATGGCCTCTTTTACTCCTTTTTTCAAGTCCACATTCTTTGTCCAGAATGTGGACTTTGTCCAGAATGTGGACTTTTGACTTTTATATGTTTTCTTGTTTCATTTGTTTGTAGTTGCTGAATTCCCAGATTGCATCAGCACTGTAATTGATCTTATCCAACATAAATTACCTCCATTATAATGTCAACTACTATGTATTTTTCCACGATTATATTTTTCTTATTCCTGTGTTTTGTGGGATTAAATCCTTTTCAGGGTTTAAAGAGGTCAGTAAGAATGATCAAGGGACTACAAACTACATCTCTATGAAGGGAAACGGAAACAATTGGTAATATTTAGCTTAGGAAATAAAGGAATAATGAGGGCATACAATAGTATTCTTCAAATACCTGATGTTAGAGAGGAACGCCAAGACCTACTCTCTGTCATTCCAGAATGCAGGAAATACAGGTACTCACTGAATGTTAAAGGAATTTCTAATAGTAATTTTAATTTGCCAGAGTCCCAGCTAGATATAAGTTGACTTTTCTTAAGTCATGGGTATATTTATGTGAAGTGGATGGTCATCTGTTGGGATTCTTTAATTTGGATTCTTGCACAAGGTGAGGAAGAGAACACTTAATGGCCTAAGTGTTCCCTTCCAACATCATGACTGTATGATACCATAATAATATCTTGATACATTAAAATATTATTTAATCACATGACTAATCCTATTGCTAGAACAAAGTTTAAGCTATTTCTTGATTAATGCAATACACAATATTGATGCTGATGATCCTGCTTGAGTAGGGAGTTGGACTAGCAGATCTCCAAGTTCCCTTCCAACTCTTGTTATTTTTTAAAATCTTTTTCTGAAGTGTCTGAGCCTTATTTAGTTCATCAGTAACTAGGTATAGCAACAATAATAAATCACATACATTCCACACTTAATACCAGGACTTAACTTGAACTGAAAGCAGAGGCAAGCAAGATTCAGCAAGCAAAACAACTAAGAATTGAAGGCTTCCAAATCTTACCAGTCATCATATGTGCAAGTAAAAGGATAAGAACAAGAGATAAAGGCTTGAGTTGGAGCATCGTTTTGATCACTATTTTGCTAGAGGCTGACAAATAATTTTGCAGAGTTCTGGAAAAAAAAGTATTAATGCTTGGCTATTTCAAATGGATAACATAATATGATATAACTATAGGAAATATAGAAGCCAGTACTTCATTGAAACAAGACAGTATAATTTTGTGTTATGTCCTCACTGTTTAAATTATATCCATTAATGGATTCTGTTTCTTCACAATGTATATTGGAACTAGGTTTTTTTCTAGGTGCTCCTGATATACATTACAGTCCAGGGGTGGGTTCTACTTACCTTTACTACCGTTTCTCTTCATGCACACGCTTTACACGTGCGTCGGCTCGCACGCTCACTTCGTTCGCAAAACACGCACTCTGCTCATGCGCATTTACTACACAACTAGAAAAAATCCCGAAACAAGCGCTCTATGCATGTGCAAAGCAGAAAAATGTAAGTATGGGCGCGCGGGTGGGCCCAGCTCCCGGGCGCGGAGAACTGGTTTGGTGATGTCACGACGTCACCGTTACCGGATCGCGCAAACTGGGCCAAACCAGGAGCAACCCGCCACTGTTACAGTCATATATTGAAGGAAAATGAGCTTCCAATTTGTTCAAAGATGATTCATTATTACCCAGCAAGAAAATCCCATTATGCTCTATGTTATCTAGGGTTAAGATTCTAAATTCTGCTAGAGTATAGGAAATAATGTTCTTTAAACATACACAGTATTCAGGAGGAATGCAAATTACAGAGACATCCACTATTTGTTGATTTGAAAAATACAGAATAACAGAATTGGAAGAAGGTCTTCTAATCCAACCTCCTGCCCAAGCTGGAGACCCAATGCTATTCCAGACAAATACTTGTCCAATCTCCTTAAAAACCTCCAGTGATGGAACAAACACAACTTCTGAAGGTAAGCCATTAATTGTTTAATTAATTGTTCTCAGTCAGGAAATTTCCCTTAATTTTTGGTTGGATCTCTCTTTGATAAGTTTTCATTGGTTACTTCTTGTCTTGCCCTCAGGTGCTTTGGAGAATAAGTTGTCCATCTCTTCTTTGTGATAGCCTCTCAAATATTGGAAGACTGCTGTCATGTCACCCCTAATCCTTCTCTCCTTTAAATTAGACATCCAATTCCTGTAACTTCATCATGTTTTGGTCTTCAGACTCCTAACCATCTTTGTTGTTCTTCCCTGCACTCTTTCTACAGTGTCAACATCTTTTTTGTGTTATGTTGATTAGAACTGGACACAATATTCCAAAGGTGGTCTTACCAGGGAAGTATATAGTGATACTAATACTTCACATGAACTTGATATTATCCCTTTTTGGTGCAGCCTAGCTTTTTTGGCAGCTGCAGCACACTGCTGGCTCATACTTAAATGGTTGTCCTCTAAAACTCCTGGATTCCTCTCATAGTTAATGCTATTGAGCCCACTACTTCCCAACTTCTATAATGATTCCCCAACTACTACATTATTCTAAGGAGTGAGAGCTCCCATACCAACTGCAGCACTATGAAATAATAGATATGACATAAATTCATATTGTGGTTAAATTACGTCATATATATTTTGAAATAAATCAGCAAATAAAATTCTTGAAGCACTTGAAAGTCTGGCACACTATGGTAAAACGTTTGGTTGTTGTTTACAAGAATCTACTTCGTCAGATGCATAAACTATATCAAGAATTATGTGAAATCATAATTCAAAAGTTGGTAGCAATAAAATTAAATGAAGTGTAACACTCATGGTAATTCATGTTTTGTGTTCAGCTTAGATTATTGTATCTTTCTTATTTCTTCAAGTAAGTCAAAAGGCACTATCGGCTGTTCTTCAAGTTTATCCTCCTAATAATCCTGTAAATTGTTTTAGAAAACAACTCTTGGCTTGAAATTACATAACAGTAACAATGTCTAGGATTGAAAAATTATCTGAAACTACATCATCCTTAATTCAAGTGCTACATCTTAGGTTATACATCATAACTCAAACTGAATATTTGGGATTATTGTTATCGTTCTGTTCTCCCCCTCCAACCGTTAACAAAATAAATTTCTTTCTTTACTCATTTGATATATTCCATTGCTCAGAGCTAGAATTATCACCTACCTCTTCGCTGGCTGCTGTTACTTCTGATTCTGAAATATCAGCTGTTTTTCAGTCCCAAAATAGTTGTGCCCAAGTCTTGGTTTGTTTCACATTAGCTCTTTCACAATAGACAGAGTTAGTTAAACCTTAACAAAAGTACTGTTGGACTTGATAAGATACCAAAAAGCTCAACTTAATGAAGTTATTGGAAGTTTTATCTTGGGAAAAAAAAACCTAAAGCAACTCCTAAAATGTAGTTTTCTATGCCATTTTCCATAAAGGCATGTGCAGATTTGAAATGACATAAATTTATTTCAGTGATGTTGATTTGCCTTTACAAGATTGATATAGTGAATAATATCTCATTTTCCTAAAGTTCAGAATTGCCGGGTTAGGGGGGAGATTGACTGTAGGCTTTATGGAATTATGTGAAACTATATTATGTAAGAACTGATTCAGTAGATTACAATGACCCCCCATCAAATCTGAAATTCTGTTTTCAAGCAGCTCCTACCCACATGAAGTTTGGCCACCTATCTTACAGAGTAATCCTGGGTAGTTTAGAACAACTGATAAAAACTAGATAAAAAATCATGGCCTATGAGTCATGGTGGTTAGAATGCAATATTGCAGGCTAACTCTGCAAGCAGCCAGGAGTTTGATCTTGACTGGTTCAAGGTTGACTCAGCCTTCCATCCTTCTGAGGTCAGTAAAATGAGGCCCAAGATTGTTGTTGGGGCAATATGCTGACATTGTAAACTGTTCAGAAGGTACTGTAAAGCACTTTGGAGCAGTATATAAGTTTAAATGCTAAGTGTTATTAAAACACATCAAGCTTCTAAAGTATCTCCTGGTAGACTCATTGTGATGTTGGTGCCTTTACTGAAGATAACTACCAAATTGAAAGGAGCAGCAGAAGACTAGAAGCTATCATCAAAATGTACCCTGCCTATAAATATTCCCAAGGCACATGCAAATTTTCAGTTGTTATTAGAATAGAATAGAATAGAATAGAATAGAATAGAATAGAATAGAATAGAATAGAATAGAATTCTTTATTGGCCAAGTGTGATTGAACACACAAGGAATTTGTCTTGGTGCATACTCTCTCGGTGTACATGAAAGAAAAGATACATGTTTATGTTGTTTTGATACATGCTATGTTGTTTATTTATGTTGTTCTCTCTGCTTTTTCTTTCCCTAAGGTGCCTATAATGGTCCTTCCAACCTGGCTTTTGTGGATCAAGGAACAGACATGCTAAGGATCCGTTGGACAGCAGCTGGTGGTCCTGTAATTGGATATAAAATTCAGTATGTACCTTTGACTGGCCTGGGCCAACAAATCATGTCAGAAAGGCAGGAGGTGAGTACTTTTTATAGTGCAATCTTCATGCTTTCTCGGAGGTAAATTTAGTTATGTTCAGCTATAATGCAGGTCAGTTTTAATGTGTCAGATACATATGTGCAAACCATTCATTCTTGGGGAATTCTGAATTGCCCTGTTTTTGTTCCAAGACCACATTAGTCAACCCATTCTGGGGCTGATACAGCAGTTTTCTAGAAGTGAAATTTCTGGAATAGGAAGTGGTTTGTAGTGTCCTGGAGGTCCTGGGGGTGACATTTCCCAGGATACAATATTATGCATACAACTAATGTCGGGGTAAGGCTCTTATTGGTCTGAAAAGAGGTGGAGGGTACATTATCAAGGTCATGCTATATTAATGGCATCCCTCTCCATATTAAAACAACAACGTAAACCCTAACAAATTTGTCTGTTTTCAGACCAACCCATGTTCCACAGTGCTCTTTTAGTTGACACATGTCTTTATAGTTGACATAATAATACTGAATTTTTGTTTATAAAAAAGGATGAAAGGTCCAGTGTCCGCCCTGCATTCTAAGGGAGTTGTCTCAGCACTTTATTTTTTTAAGAATGTAACTTATTTCTTGAGCCAGTTACCCTATCAAATTCTTTTGAGAACCACTACCCAGTTCTTATTTACTTAAAGTCCTTTTGGCTGTATAACAGAGCTGACATTTTCTTATGTATGTTTGTGTGTGTATATTAGAGGCATTTGATAATAGAAGAGACTAACTTGTGGAGTGGTAATTTGAAGAATTTAGGTGATAATGAAGCAGGGCCCAGCTTCAATCACTCTGTTATTCTGTCTAAAGTTGTTTTAAGCAATACCTCCATCTAATAAACTGCGATCAACACTTTAGTACTAGAAATGCGAGGTGAACATGTGGCATGATTTGCACATAGTATAAGATGAACATTAAATGTGTTAGATGATTTGCAAGCATTATGCAGTAAACATAAGATGAATAAACTATTTTACTTTTTATTACTTGCCTAGAAGAAGAATTTTTATTTTTACTTAAAGCCCTAACACAATTATGAAAAAATATCATTTTATTTATTCCTAGTACAATTAATTAGCTTTAGTATTGTAGTGATACATTTTTTATCAGGAAAGCAGTATAGAGGTAGAAGTTAAGTACTACTTGTCTCTCCTCTGCCATTTTTCTTTGAGAAATATCAGAAATAGTAGAATGCAATTTCATACAGATCCTATTTTCATATGTGATTAGATATGGTGGCAATAGAATAGAATAGAATAGAATAGAATAGAATAGAACAGAATAGAATAGAATAGAATTCTTTATTGGCCAAGTGTGATTGGACACACAAGGA
>JANHFM010003799.1:114574-125996 GCA_032468115.1 Grayia smithii
GGGGAGTTCTGGGAGTTGAAGTCCACACATCTTCCAGTAGCCAAGGTTGAGAAACACTGTTCTAAAATAAGCTGTTAAATAAGTTAGGAATAAAGAAAACAAAACAAATATGTCCAGGAGTACCCATTTAGGAATTCACAGTTGCCATGAAAAATTATCTCCCCATCTAATTTAGTAACTACACAATAAGATGGATATAAGATGATAAATAGTGGCAAATCAGAAAGCTCTATCATACCAATAATAGAAACTAAAATTTTTATCTTTACCAAAAATAGTTTGCTGAGGAAGAGCACTCAAGGGAAGACGAGGCTTGACTTTTATGAGAAAGGACTTGTGAGCTTGATGCAGTTACAGATCACAAATTCCTAGGCTAACCTCCCTGTTGTTTTTCTCCATCATCCTGAACTATTTTTTGGCATTTGCTTCATTGCAGGCCTTGGGGTTTTTAGTAAAAAAAAAAAAGTAGAATCCTCTAGCCAGAGTCTGCCTACAACTGCAATGCACTGCAGAAAGAATCATATATAATAATTACCTTTAAATCTAATTAGATTTAATCATTTTAGATTTGAAAAGATTTTACAATTGTGTTGGCCACTAGTCATTGGAAAATGTACCTGTACCTTGTTCACTCTGAAATGATCCATTTTACATTAAATAGTAATGTTCTATTTATAACAGGGGTCCCCAACCCCCGGTCTATGGACCGGCACCGGTTCGTGGCATGTCAGAAACCAGGCTGCACAAACAAGTGAAGCCCTATCTCTGGGATGCATGCAGCATGTGAAACCACGCCCACTCTGACCCGCGGAAAAACCTTTGTCCATGGAACTGGTCCCTGTCACCTAAAAGGCCACTTTGGGAGCCACTGATTTAAAAGATAAATAGGGGCATATGAACAAGCTGGACCAGTTTCACTTTTGTGACTTAAAACCTACAGTCAGCCCCCCTCCCCCAAGTCATCTTTTGCAGCTCACAACAGAGCATATACATGGGGCATGTGCCTCTTAACTGGTAAGTAAAAGGTTGTAACATTGCTCCGTGCCCATTTTAGTGCTTATAATACATGAAGCAAGAGGAAACTCAAAGGATGGGCTAATGGAAAAGAAGAGTATTGGCACATTTGTAGTCCAGATAGAAAGCTCCTTCCTCATCACATCCACTGTCTCACATCACATCCACACACTGTCTCCTTGGTAATAGAAGCAGGAACTGTTAAGTCCGGACATGAAAAGAAAGGCAGGACGATCATAGTGAAGTAAAACAACTGTTTATTGCAGGCAACAGGGAACAACAAAATAACTACGAACTGAGAACTGCCTGAGGCTGCAGCTCTTTTTAGCGGGAGCTGTCCAGCCTGTCAGCCGCTGATGCTTGCTCATTTTCCCGCTGGTGGAAAAATGAACCAATGAGTGAAGGCTGATATAAGACTCACTCCTACTTGCATATTCAATACCCCTCCCAATGAGTGAAGGCTGATGTAAGACTCACTCCTACTTGCATATTCAACACCTCTCCCTTCTGAATGAGAGTTATCCAATCAAAATGTGTTATGAATTGTAATCACGTAAATAGGTGGGCCTTCTATGGGTTACCCTGACCTGCACAGCTCATTTGACTCGGTGGTGGTCTGAGCAGAAAAACCTTCTGTCACTCCTGCCTCTGCCTGTGGGACTGCCTTAGGTCTTTGTCCACTATGGTGAGTTGTAGGGGTCCATTGAATTTCTTGAAGCTTATTTCAAAAAGTCCACTCCCGATTACTGGTATACATTTCCCTTGGTAGTCCTTCATCAGTGTTTTTTGTGGTTTTAATTTCTGCCTTGTGATTCCCGGGATTGCTTTCTTGATTGTAGTCCAGGACACAATGGACATATAGGAACCTGTGTCCACCTCCATGTTGCATGGAGTTCCCTCTATTTTCACAGTGATGTGAAATTTTCTGGACTCATATGCATCGGGGTGATGTATTTCTCATGCTTCAGCTGGCCGGTCTTCATGCCGCTTATATTTTGAAACTGGAGCCTTCTGGAATCCCGATTGTTGGCCACGTGGTGGCGGCTGTGCTGTGTTTTGCCTCTGTTGACAGTTCACTGGCTGGCTCAGCAGGCTTCAGCTATGTGTCCCTTGAGATCACATTGGCGGCAAATAGTTTCTTTGAATCTACAAGCCATCCTGGGATGGTTCCCTCCGCATCAATCATAGTTCTGGAATCTTTTCCCTGCTTCTGCCATACCAGCCTTCCATTCCAACCTTATTCAGTGGATATCCTCGTCCTCTTCAGAACTCTCACCCCCGTCTGTAGTCTCTTCATAGCCTGGCATTTCCCCCCTCAAGGAATGGACGCTGCTTGCCTTCCGAATGGAGGCAGCGGATTTATCCAATGTCAGGCTTCTTTGAAGGGGATGTTTCTCCTGGCCAGCAATCTTTTTTGTACATTAAGGTCCCTCAGTCCCAGGACAAGTCTATCATGCATCATTTCCTCCAGATTTATAAATTTATATTCCGCTGCAAGCTCTCGCAAACTGCAACAAAATCATTTATTGTCTCACTCACCCGTTGGTTTCTGTGGTAAAGCCCATGTCGTAAGGCTAGTGGGGAGGCTGACAGCACATAAAGGTCCTTGAGGATGTCCTGCAGCGTTTGCCATTCGATGGTTTCAACATCTGTAGGTGCTGCCAAGGACTTCACCATCTTGTAGATTTGTGGTCCACAGTAGCTCAAGAAAAGGGCCCGACAAATCTTGTAGATTGTTGCATTCCATGAACATCCGAAATCTACCAATGTTTGAAGACCATTCTTTGATGGTGGGGTCGAAATGTGTTGGTGGTCATCATGTAATGGCTGATGCAGTCCTGAGGTTTCTGCGAGGATGGCCATGGATGCCACGAGGTTGATCCATCCTTTGATCTCTCAGTATCCCACCTTCATTGCCAGTGTTAAGTCCGGACATGAAAAGAAAGGCAGGACGATCATACTGAAGTAAAACAACCGTTTATTGCAGGCAACAGGGAACAATAACAAAATAATTATGAACTGAGAACTGCCCATGGCTGCAGCTCCTTTTACTGGGAGCTGTCCAGCCTGTCAGCCACTGACACTTGTTCATTTTCCCGCCAGCGGGAAAATGAACCAGTGAGCGAAGGCTGATGTAAGACTCACTCCTACTTGCATATTTAACAGGAACTATTCTAGAGACTTTTAGATCAATGTTTACAAACAACTTCAATGCTAGCTAATGAACTAATTCTTCCATGGCATTTATGACAATCCGACTTATGACTAACCATGTCAGATGGTTGCAGAAATAGGCTATTTCTATACCAGAAACTCGTCATTTCAGTTTTCCAAATGTTTGTCCTCATGTTGCCAAAATAGGGTTCCCCACAGAGAGAAGAGAAGCATCAACAGTCTACCGTATTTGCTGACATAAAATATTTTAGGGGGAGAAAAGAAAATGGCACTTTTCCAGATTTTTCTTTTTATTTTGTATTGAAGTTCTGAACAAATAATTTAAATTACATAGTAACATTTTGTTATGCAAAAATATTCCCAAAATACTGGTGGAAAAGTATTAAAAAGTATCAAAAATTATGTTTTCAATTCAGCATGTGACTATTTTAAAGGTCTCCTAGTCTAGATAGGGACACAACTGACACATTCAATTGATTTGTGAAATGCCTTCCAGGTCAGAGTTCTCACTTGTTCCGCATACTAATCCTGAAAGGACTATGCAATCCATGGTCTAAGGTAGGGGTGCCCAACCCCTGGTCTGCGGACTGGTACTGATTTGCAGCCTGTGGGGAACTGAGTTGTGCAAGTGGCGGGCACACATGCAAAACTCTATTTTCATAAGCCGGAGGCACACGAAACCATCTCCTCTGGTCTGCAGAACCAGAAAGTTGGGAACCTCTGGTCTAAGGTATCAAAATTTGCTGAGAGCTCAAGAACTGGGACAGTTGCATATATCTCCAAAAAGAGAACACAACCCCCCCCCCCTTTCCAGCCTCACTCAGGTCGTGATTATACATACATAGTTTGGTGTAGTGTTTAAGGTGCTTGCCTAGAAATCAGGAGACTGTGAATTCTAGTTCTCCCTTAGTCATGAAAGCCAGCTGGGTGACTTCAGACCATGTGAGGGAATGAACTGGGGTTGCTCTCTGCTTGTTTGAAAAGCAGCTGCAGACATGCAGTCAAGCTATCCCCCTCCTTCCCCTTGGCATTCATTCATTCATTTCCTCAGATCTGCACTCCCAGGCATTCAAACCAGTGTTCCAGCTGCCTGGCTAATTGAGCCAAACCCTGTTGTTTTCAAAGACATACAGCAATATCTTAACCCCACCCAGTCTTTTGAACTTACAAAAGCATAAGCTAATAAGAGGTGTGTGTATACTAGGAAAGATAAGTGCACATGGCCTACAGATGAAGCAGAGGCAGTATCTGTAGACTGGCAACTATTACAAGCAGGCAAGAGGACTTTCAACTGCTAGGACCACAAGTTATGATAAGCATCACAGCTTGGTGGGAGTCCTGCCAGAAGCTAGGAGCTTTGCCTGCATCAACTACATTGAAACAGCACCTCCTCCCAACTATTGCAATTACATCTTGAAGGCAAAGATTATATGTTATTTTATAGACTTTGAGACTTTTGTGTAAACTGAATGTTAACTGAGTATAAAAGACTGAGTTTTGAACACACCTTTATTTAGCAACATCAGCTTGCGAAGTCCTAGAAGGGTGGAGATGACCAGAGCAATAGCTTATTGTTGGGGAAGGTGTGTGGAGCCTCATCCACAATCAAATAATCAAGTCTTATTATACAGCACCTTGGTGTTCAACAGTAATGGCTGGATGCTAGGGAAATAAAGGATCTGATCACCATTTTTGTCAGTCATTCAAGGTAGAACAGGTCATTAGATCCTTGGTGGCCCCAGAGACTAGGAAACTAGTCATGAATACTAATATTTTTATTATATGGTTATAGTAACAGAAACTTGAAAATTTGAAAGCACCTCCTCCATTTATCTTCAATGCTTTCTCAAGTTACATTTCTGCTTTGGACTCAAATTACTTTTATTTGACTTGTCTTGTTTGCGGATTTTCTCCTGCTCAAGATTATACCTACAGTTTGTTACAAGTCTTTGGGATGAATACTGAGGGCTGGAAGATAGAAAGATCTTAACCACTGAGCCCACCATCTCCAGCCAATCCTCTGCTTCCAGCCATCGTGAGCAGTGTCTCCTGTCCCAATCTCAGCACCTCCTCCAAGGTCATAAAGCACATACAAACATCCCCAACTCTTAATAACCACTATAGTTACTCTGTTCCTGTACTCAGACACTCAGCAGTATCCACACCCATCCATTCCTATTCACCACCCACCCATTCTTATTCATCACCCACTTTCTTTCTACTCCCTGGTCCTTACATAAGAACACAGGGCATACTGAGGGACTCCACTCCATAGAATGTGAAAGATGGAGACAAATTCCTTGTGTGTCCAATCACAAGTGGCCAATAAAGAATTCTATTCTATTCTATGTTGAAAGTAGCTGGCTAATCAGATATAGATGTAAGAGCAACCTGGTTCAAATATGGAGAGATCAGGGTAGCTTTAGGTTGATTAGAAATAGATCCTTAACCCTATTAGCTATACAAGAACTTTCTACTAGTGCTTTAGGTTATCATTTGTAGAAACATCCAAACAAGGTAAAAAAAAATCCTGGTAACTACTGGCCACCAATCTGAGCCGAGGTGGCGCAGTGGTTAGAATGCAATATTGCAGGCTACTTCAGCTGACTGCTAGCTGCAGTTCAACAGATTGAATCTCACTGGCTCAAGATTGACTCAGCCTTCTATCCTTCCGAGGTGGGTAAAATGAGGACCCAGATTGTTGGGGGCAATATGCTAATTCTGTATACCGCTTAGAGAGGGCTGTAAAAGCACTATGAAGTGGTATATAAGTCTATGTGCTATTGCTATTTTTGGTAGGCCCACTCTGCTCACCAAAATTGAAAGGAAACTCTGGTTGCAATAACTATTGACACTTCTTGACAGTCTATAAAGTCTATGCTCTCCTCTGGGACTGACCAAGGGGCCAGCAAAACCGAACAAGAGCATTGGTGAAATTAGTGAAAATCTCCCCATGGCTTGATAGCAGTCTCAAGCCGTGTCACACATCAGCCTGTCTTCCCTTCCTGGCTGACACATACTCCCAGTGCATTCACCAAGAACATGCCACAGCAGGACCAGAAACAGCTTCAGGAGTGAGAGTGAGAGAGATAAAGGTGTAAGTTCCCTTTTAGTGGACACATAATGAACAAACGTCATATTCTCTATCCCATCCATTAAAAATCCACCTGCAAAACAGTACCTCAACACTAGGCCCCACTAATATAAGCTTTTCAGACACCATATTTCAAATGGTTTATCTAATCCTCCTTTCAAATATGGCTGTGTTTAAATTGACAAATGACAGAAGCCAGTTTCCACAGTGCACAATGTTACAATACTGTGCAATTTTTCATAATCCCTACATAATATAATTAAGATATAATCTATAATTAAGATAAATTAATGCAAGAAGGATGGGGCCTCATGTTTTCTAATTCATCCATATTTGACCTCCCTATCATAAACTTTACTGTGATTAGTGGCTTCTACACAACCAGAAATCCTGCTTTATCAAGACCC
Source organism: Grayia smithii (assembly GCA_032468115.1). Taxonomy (NCBI): domain Eukaryota; kingdom Metazoa; phylum Chordata; class Lepidosauria; order Squamata; family Grayiidae; genus Grayia; species Grayia smithii. The sequence continues at coordinate 121,265 of JANHFM010003799.1, forward strand.
CTGACTTCATAAACAATTGTACTACCATTCAAGTATACTTACATATGAACCTTTTGTTGACTTTCCTGCTCAATCTAGAGAAGGTAGTGATATCAGAGGAGGCATGATGGATACAAAGTTCCTGAAGGCAGATTATTAATCAAGTTCACGTACTCTGTCCAGATGCAATAGGCTCCTCATTGTAAAGACTTAGTTTCTAGACAACTTAGCATCCTCATTGCCTTTCTCTTGTTCTCTGAATTTTTTTGTAAAGCATAGTGCCCAAACTGAACATTGTAATCAAGATGGAGTCTGAGCAATACAATGTAACAAAATGAGTAAATTTCCTAATTTGGAAAGTATACTTAATGAAATTTAACATCAAATTGCTTATTTTGCAACCTATTTATACTGCTGACTCACAATTAGATTTTAATCAACTACTATTCCTTGATCTTTTGCACAAATATTACAATCAAGCTTAGTAACACCTATCTTACACCAGTGGTGGGTTGCTCCCGGTTCGGTCCGGTTCTATAGAATAGGTAGTGGTGATGCTGTGACGGCACCAAACCGGTTCTAATAGTCCCGGACCGAAGCCCCCCTACGTGCCCGTACTTATCTGTCCCTGCATGCAGCGCGCAGAGCGCGCTTGCACAGGAAGCTTTTTTTTGGAGGTTTTTTTGCTTAAAAGTTTCTGCGCATGCGTAGGAGCGCCCGACCATGCGCGAAGCACGTGCACCTACAGAACCGGTAGCAAAGGTAAGTAGAACCCACCCCTGTCTTACACTTGTATACTTGATTTGTTTCATAACTTTGCCATTTGCCATCATTTAGTTTCATTCTGTTACTATCTACCTGCTTTCTAGCTTTACATTACCTATATGAATCATTTTGAGTTTTCTCTTTAAGCATATTAGTAATTCCCACCTACTTTTGTATCATTTGCAAATCTGATAATCATTCACTTCTCCTCATGTAAATCATTAATAACAAAGTTGAATAGCATCACTCCAACAATTACACCCAGCAGTATTTTACTTTATACCTTATTTCCTAATGACAAAAGTAGTTTGAGCAGTTCTGAATAGCTGCCTCAGACTTAGAATGATTCAATCTAAATGTGACTGGACATGCTTTAAGGCTCATTAGAGACGTCCTTCTAGCCGCTTTCCTTGATGTACCAGAGGTACACTGGTGTGTTATTTTTATTCCTTTTCACTTATCAATTTGTTAGTTTCTTTGAATGTTCAAACCTCACAAATTAGGCTACATTTTTGTTGACGTCAAATAATGTAGCACAAAGACTTGTGCAAACTGTAGATACTAGATATATACACTAGTATCTGAAAGTTTTCTCACTCAAAATTTTCTACAAATCTTCCTGACTCATTTTTTTTTAAAAATCCTATTACACAATATGTGTAATAAGCAAGACTGAATTCTGTAGTTCATTACCCAAGATTAAAAGTATTATCTTTTGGAGTAACCGAAACTACCCCACCAATTAATGAACAATTAAGGAAGCAACTGGATTACTCTGCGTTGCAGCTTTGTATACTTAATAACAGTATTAAGATCCAGGTAAGACCTCAAGATCCAGGCAAGGAAATAATCTACGTAATATTTCAGTATTTGTTTTGTAAAATACAAAGATTTTTTTTACTGCATTTTTCAAAGTGCAAAAACAATTAAAAACTTTTAATACAAGAAAGTGCAGTCTGATGGTGATGGAGAAATAAACCTGTTACTGACTGCTGTACTTAGTGAATAATATTAAAAGCCAGAATGAAAATCTGCTGTTCAGGCAGCCACCAAAATCTCATTTTATACAGTAGCAGAGTGAAGAGGCTAAATGACGACACTCATTCCACTGCGAGAACTGCCTTTTTCCTAGAAGAAAAAAGAAAACTGCTATCAGTGAGAGGCCAGAAAAGATGACAGGTCAGCAGCCATTTATAATGCACTTCCTCATTTTAGGATGATTCATTTAAAGTACATTTTACACTTGCATGATTTGAAGCCATCCAATTCTTAGCATATTGGAGTGAAGGATGCTATTTAATAGTTACTGAATTTTGAGTGTGTAAAGAAGCTGACAGTACTGAAGAGTTTCTTTTTGATTTGGGTGGAACACATTATAGAGCTTTACAATATGGCAGGCATTGCCAGTTCTTGTGAAGGTGCCAGTTATTATTTATAAAGCCCTACATGGCGGAAGGCAGGGGTGAAATGCTACCAGTTTGCACCAGTTCGGGTGTTTGTGGTGGTGGGTGGTTTAGAGAACCAGTAGCGGCAGTGGATGGTTCGGAGAACCGGTAGTGGAGGCAGCGCAAGGCTCCGCCCACCCACCCAGATGTCATTATGTCCTGGTTTTAACCAAGAAGTAACTTGTTTTTTACCCTCTGCGCATGCGCAAAGGTTTGCACATGCCCAGAGGGCCCAAGTGCGCATGTGACGAACGTACACACATGTGGAGCACGCACGGGGCATGTGCACTTCCAAACTGATAGGAAAGGTAAGTAGATTTCACCCCTGGCATAGGGCCAGGCTATTTGAGGCACTACCTTTCTTTCACTGTGTCTGTTTGCCCCACCAGATCTAGTAGAGAGGACATGCCCTGAATCCCTTCTATCAAACACCACCTTGCTGGACCCTGTAATTGTGCCCTCTTGGTGGCCGCATCTCCCCTCTGAAGCACCACCCTCCATCTGTGTCCCATTCTCTATTTCCTGTCTCTGTTACAGACCAGCATGCATGTTTCAGGATAGAATAATTGAAGTAATCGTAAAAGCCACGATATCATAATTTACCGACTGTTCTGTCGACTTTTTGAGTTTCTTGTTCTTGGTTGGGGTAACTTCAACAGAACAATAACTAGGTGGTTTTTCGTATTGCCAGTCTGGGGAATGATGCTGACGTTGAGGCCTATTATTTTTCCGAAAATAGTCCTGTTCTCCCGAGGAACTCCATGACTCCCCAGATGATGGTGGAGAATAGCTACGATGCCGTCGTCGTTGATCCTGGTGAGCAAAGTTATTGTCAAGTTGATATGTTCGGCGTTGTGAATGTTGATTTTTTCTCTCGGAGTGTTGCTGTCCAGAATACCCTCTTCTTGTCTCAAGATGGGAATCAAAACTATTTCTGCCTTGCGAGGTGGGTGCTACATCTGTTGCAGAATTCCGGTATCTACCATGATGGCTGCCATATTTTTGTGATTCAGTTCTGTTTCTATGCCTATCCCATAGTTCCTGATTATAACTGGAAAGAGAATCATCATCCAAAGATGAACGACGCCGCCATCTCCTCTCCTCCCTGTGGTTTTCATTTGTGCTGCTCCGAGGTCTTGGAATATGTGTAGACCTCCCTGGTCGTGATGAACTGCTAGATATCTGAGAGGAGGGGATACGCTCAATGATAGGAGGCAATTGGATTACTCTACGTTCCACAATCTCTGAGCCCAGAGAAGAGAGAATGCTAGGATGCTGACTGCTTCCAACATGATGTGAAGGTAGTACAGGCTGAGACAGATTAAGGTTCCTGATCTCGGATTCAAGATGATCCAAGAACTTGTTGCTAGAGGGCCCTTGGGCAAATGGAGGCATTAATGGTTGGCTGCTTTGGAGAGATACGTCTAAAGAACATAAATGATAGAAAACACAATATGTTTAAATTAATTTCTAGCTACAGGGAGTGCCTTTGGATAGAAAAGCAAGATATAAATATCTTAATGATCAAATAATCTTTCTGCTGTTTTGATAGATGGCATGCTTCTGAATACAGCACACTTAAAAAGTTACTTTTGCACAAAGCACAAAGGATCTCTGCAATAGAAGACACTTTTGTAACACAAATTGAAAAGGGTAGCTTCTCTCAATTAATTCAGCATTGTGCTACTTAATCATGTCTAAAAATTGTACATCACTGCAGTATTGGGGTGCAAAAAGCCAATGGCAGGATATTTTCTGGTTATATTCAAGTGTAATATATTCAAGTGTAATAGTCATAAAAGTTAGAAATTTAGTTCACAAAAAAGAAAGCCAATACTCAAGACAGTAGATACACTGTAATCTGTCCCATATAGTAAACTGAATATTTAGTATTATCTGATCTCCATGGACAAAAAGCTAAATGATCAAATAGCTAAAACATCCTTTAACCACCCATAGATTTTCCATCATTGTACTCTTGTGCCTCTCGGAAAAGAAGCATTATAATGTCAAACATTATAAAACAAGTGAAAATCCAAATACTTCAACAAAGGGACAGCATCCCTTGGGGCTCCTACCTCTCTGCAAAAGTGGGTTTAATTGGTATGAAGATGACTGGGAGTGGTGTGTCATCCATGGAAGAAGTTGTTTAGCTTGTTTCACGAAACGGTGCCGTTCCAGGACTAGAAAATAGAAAAATAAAATTGATATTATTAATTTATGAATTTTAATACTCCTCACAGAACTGTCAAGTTGATTGAATAGCTTTGTATTTTGCAGAGTTATAATAATAATTATCAGGTTCCTTCTCACTTGTTTTAAAGTACAGGTAGTCCTTGACTTATAGCCATTTGTTTAATAACCATTTGAAGTTACAATGGCAGTGAAAAAAGTGACTTATTTATTTATTAGTTGTATTTATATGCCGCCCATCTCCCGAAGGACTCTGGGCGGCTCACAATACAAAAACAAGAACAATCAATAAAACAATCAATATAAATACAATAATAAATCTAGTTATAAAAATTAAAATTGAGTTAATT
>JANHFM010003799.1:126096-140789 GCA_032468115.1 Grayia smithii
AAAAAAAAAATCTGCAAAGGTCAACGCCTCCTCCAATTGCTGCCTGAATTAGACTGGTGGGCACAGAAATGAAAGCCTTTTCTGCAGTGGCTGAACTTTAATTATACGAAGTTTACTGTTACTGCTATTTTTATATGGGATACTTTTTAAAAACACATAGGTGTGTTCTAAATATTTTTTTAAAATAGAAAACAACTGGACAAATGAAACATTGAGGGACATTAAATCTGGAAAAATGTACTTTCCTGCCATGATTGTGTTGCATTTCTTTTGGTTCTGACTTCCCGAAGTCACTGAAGTACATATGGAAACAACATACATTTCACATGCCTCTTTTTTGCATTATGTTTATAAGGATTCGGAATTACCTTTTTCATTGCAGCAGCAACGAGTTGGGCAGCAGGCACAGCGCACATGGCAGCAGCAATGCTGTGGGCAGCACTGACACCAGCATATTCCAATTAGCATGAAGAGGAGGAGGGCACCAAGGATGATGAATAGTACTGTAAGCCAATCTGCATCAAGTAAAAGGCCCCCCCACAAATTATTATTCAGTATTCATTGCTTTCTCCATTTCTAGGTACCTCATCTCGCAGTCTGAGAGAAAGGTTCCATGAAAATACCCTGAACCATTATTTATTATGATAATTTACTGCAACTAATATGATTTTAAAATGTTTCCTTCCAGGATTAATTCGATATTTCAGCCCTGTCATTTTATTTTCTATTGTAATGCCTTGTTATAAGTAATGCTCATAGAAGAGCCAGATGATATTGTTCTAAAGTATCCAAATAGCAATGTACATTTGTATTAATCCACTAAAACAAATGCTGAAATCATGGACAGATGTACAGAATCACATAGATGACCTTGAAAGAATGCAGTAGCAGTTAATACCACATGAGTTAAGCCCAGCCAAATAAGACAACATTAGAAACTTAATGTAACCACAGATCCTGAATATCCAGGAATACATCAGTAAGACAGCACTCAAAGGTAAGCTGCTGGGAAAATACCTGAAGTAGTAGCAGACATTAGAGGAAGATCAAGCAGAGGAAGTGCCATCGTATGGGATGTATCACTGACAGACAGCTGAGATGATTGACATTAGGAAATCCTACCAATGGCTGGACTAAAGATGCCACTGATCATAGCAACTCAAAACAGGCACTAAGCCTCAGATTCTGTAGAAGCTAGAGCCTTCCACACTAGATAGGACCTAAGATGCAAAAACAGACTCAGAGACAGTCCACCACACAGTGCCAGGTTATAAGATGTAGGCAGGAACAGCATACACTGAATGGCACAATCAAGTAGTTGGTATTATACGTAGGAACATCTGCACATTTATGGGCTAGAATATCCCATCTCCAGATGTGAGACTCCAGAGGAAGCTGTGGTTTAAGAGTTTTGGAGTTTTGGTCCACAGGATCCTATGGAGTATTGGTCAGTACCAACCTTGGAACCAACTAATTAATCAGACATTAAGATAATAGACAAGGACCAGAGGACAGCAGTGGTGATATATGTAGCAGTGGCAAGTGACAGCAACATCAGAAAGGAGAATGAGAAGCTGGAGAAGTACAAGACCTGAAGGAGCAAACAGAGAGGATGTGGAACATAAATGCCAAAGTGATCTCAGTGGTGCAAGGAACACTTGGAGCTGTGACTCCTAGGCTGGGAGAATGGCCTCTGGTAGAGAACCTAACAATGAAGAAGACACATACCACCCATAGGGATGAGATGTAATTTTTAAAAAAACATATCCATAGTTAATCAAATGCTGCAATCCAGTTGCATTCATCAGGAATTTCTGTTGTTAGTTGCGAAGTTGTGTCAGACCCATCGCAACTCCATGGACAACGTTCCTCCAGGCCTTCCTGCCCTCTACCATCCTCGGGAGTCCATTAAAGCTCATGCCTACTGCTTCAGTGACTCCATCCAACAACCTCATTCTCTGTCGTCCCCTTCTTCTTTTGCCCTCAATCTTTCCTAGCATTAGGCTCTTCTCCAGTTGAGTCCAGGAATTTCTAGCTGAACTTAATAGCATGCATCTTGAGGATCATGTACAATTTTTGTGTTATTTCCTTTATTTACTAAAAAAACACCATGGTTGGCACCGAAAGAGAAAACATTATCCTAAAATTTGCCCCCCCACCCTAGAATGATGCTACATACTCAAAACAATGAGCTTGATTTCTTTGTCTGGATCACCAGTTGTGTCTCCTGGAGCTTCAACGGTACAATAATAGACTCCATGGTCCCACCACATCACCTCATTAATTACAAGATCTGCTCCTATAAAATGGAAAACAACATAATGAAGCCCCACCAATGATGGTTTCAGATAATGACCTAATTTTGGAATAACAAAATAATTATTTTCAACTATAAAAAGTCAACAACTGTAATCCTGAGCAGTGCTCAGGCATCAGTGTAATTAGAGGCTTGTATTACACACTGCTAATTTGCATTAACACAGAAAAAGAAAAGAATCCTAAGGAAAATTTATTGTACAATGGACATAAAATAGTGCTGAAGAATTCTAAGCTGCATATATACTGATCTGGTAAATTCTTACTGGTAACAATCATTTAAACATCTTATTTTAATCTGGTGCCCTTCAAATTAGAAATTCAAATGTTGGAACTAAAAGAAAGAGAAGGAACGGAATATTATTTAGTCTGGGAAACATGGTACGAATGGCTGGAGAACAGATGTAAGGATTAAATATAAAGGTAGCTAAAAGGTAGCATATAAAGGTACTAAAATTTAAAGATAATGCATATAGTCAAAGGAAGAATAAGGAATGGTATGTATGAGTATTATTGATGCTGGAATGCTAATGTAAATGTAATATAAAATGTTGAAATATGTTGAATAAAAATAATTTAAAAAAAAAGAAATTCAAATGTTGCTACTGTATATATCCATGATAGTGAATCTATGGCACGTGTGCTGGAAGTGGCACGCAGAACCATCTCTCTGGGAATGCGAGTCATTGCCCATTGCTCTTCCGAGTTCCAGTGCTGGTCTTCATGTGTGTGGAAGCACCATAAACTGGAAGAGCAATTGCCTGGTGCGCATGCACATGCTGGGAAGATGATCCTCTGGTTTCCGGCACGTACATGCGCACTAGCGAGCTGGTTTTTGTGCATGCATGTGCATCAGAAACCGGAAGACCAGGTGGCTGGTGCGCAAGTGTGCCCTGGAAATTGGAAGGTGATCTTCCGGTTTCCGGCACGCGCACACAAGCATACTCCCGTTTCGGCACTTGGTGCCGAAAAGGTTCGCCAACACTGGTATATATCATGGTATGATGACAGAATTAAATGAGGATTGCATAAAGGATTAGAAAGAAGGAGTGTCAAAGGATTAGAAAGAAGGAGTGTCAAAGGATTAGAAAGAAGGAGTGCTATTCCAACAGATTGGCTGATGTGATCGGGTTTTTAATTTGGTCTATTTTAAATTGTCTTAATTTATCTATTTTAAACTATTTCTAAACTTTCTACTGTATTAACCTTCTCTGTGAGCCGCCCCGAGTCCTTCAGGAGAAGGGCGGCATATAAATCAAAGTAATAAATAAATAAATAAATAAATAAATAAATAAATAAATAAATAAATAAATAAAAGCATACTGTACTACATAATAATACATAATTTATTAGACTATATTGAAAGGGATTTTTGAGGCTGCTAACATATCCAAAGATCACTTACTATTCTGAATTGTGATCTTTCGCTGCCTGTAATCAACACCCAACACTGGTTCATTCTGACCTCTTTTCTGAGCAACAATGCGTACTTCCCGTTGGTTGTCATTGCAGTCATTAGAAGGATCCTGGCCAAGATCTAGGTATGCCTGATAGGCTGTAAATAAAATACCAAATTATTTATACTATTTGGGAACCAATTTCTTCTTGCACTTTTGTGTAACATCCTTTAATAGTGAAAGCAGTAGAAAAGAATAGGATTATATTAAGTAACAAAACTTCTTGAAGAAGTTCTTTATGTTCTTTAGGAGTTCTTTAGTTTTGATTTTTAGATTTGATTGCAGCAAGTTCTAATATTTACAACAGATTTAGAAAGACAACAAACTACCACGTCTGCCTTTTCTGACATTAGCATTAAAATCTAACTTCCAAAAAACTTCTCACTTCCAAAACATTTTTGCTCTTTGCAGAATTAAGCAATTGGCACAATATCCTTGTTGCTGTTATTAAAGAAAACAAATAACCAATGACTGGTAATCCTAACCATATCCCATTGGTGCAAAAAAGGCAGAAGACAACTGAAATAAGCAGATGTAAACAACTGGTGTGCCAAACTCATTGGTAGGCAAAAATGGAACAAGAGCTGGCAAACCTGTAACAGAATAAGTCTTTTATGTCATATAAGCCATACATTTGAAGCATGTCTTACTAAACAAACAATTGATGGGTTAATAGAGCATATCAAACGGCAAACAAGCAAATACATTATATAGAACAGTATGTTATGTCAACCACACTAATAACTGAATAAAGGTCCAGTTCTTGGGATCTGTCAATAAATGGGAATGGAAAATGATGGACCTAGTAGGCTTTTAAAACAATGGCCATTACAATTCTAAGTAATAATAAACAATGAGTTTCATTTTAATTTTAATTTAATTCATTTTAATTCATTTAATTTTAATTTAATTCATTACTCGTATAATACTCCTAACTCCTAACTCTGACTTGGAAATTTTGGATAGAGATGGGATCAGTGGTGGGTTGCTCCTGTTTTGGGCCGGTTTGCGCGATCCAGTAGCGGTGACGCTGTGACGTCACCGAACCGGTTCTCCGCGACTGGGAGCTGGGCCCACCCGTGCGCCTGTACTTACCGTTCTTGGGGCTCCGCGCGCTCCGCACATGCGCAGAATGCTTTTTTTACAGTTTCCCCCCCAAAAAAAGCTACTGCACATGCGTGGAGTGCCCGTTTGGTGTGTGCACACACTCTGCGCACTCCGGTGCATGCACAAAGCGCGTGCATCATCAGAACCAGTGGTAAAGGTAAGTAGAACCCACCCCTGGATGGGATTCTTTATCTTGTGAGTTGGCAGAGTTTGGAGGGAAGTGATTTGCTGGGGGTGGGGAGTAGCATTCTGGATATGGAAAGGAGACCCAGATACAGTGGGAGACAGGGAGCAGGGGGGGCATAGACTGTTCAGAAGGAAGACACTCTTGGTGTCTTGTATGCTTCTATCTTTTACTCCACTATTCTCAACTCCAAGGAATAGTCATTAGATTCTTGGCAGCTATGGCTTTAGGCTGCTGCTGCTTAATGCCAGGTTGGCTTATAATAAAGCTTTCCTCTCATTCAAAATCTCATTCTGGAGACAAGCAATCGGCCTTGTATTACCAAAACCTGCCTAGACACAAAAGGTAGACTTCTGAACCACAATCCAGGGAAGTGGCTATTTTTTTAACAGCTAAAACTTTATTTAGCAATAATACAGCTTATACAAATTTATATTCATTTCCCCATTTTAAAACGTGCATCAACAGTACTCTGTGCTTATTATTTTATTTAAACATTTTTAAAAAATCATCTGAGTAAAGAGATAATTACTGAAGTTATACAATTGCTTAATTCATAAAAAATACAAGTGGGGTGTATTACATTATTTTTATGATATAAAAACTAGTATAAATTTTTGTGCGCAATACCAAATTTATCATTGTGTTGTATATAAATGTTAAAAAAGAAAATAAAACAACCTTAAAGTAATATAAGTAAATAGTTAATTTCTGACCTTCCTCTTTGTATTTTAGCTGATTTACAGTAACTTTTGGTATTGGAAGCCATACTCTAAATGTATTTACCATGCAGCATAATATATGGAATTTATTATTGCTTAAATTTAGTTAAACATTTGCTATGTATATTTAATGTTAATGTCATCATTGTTGCATATTCCCCAAACTTAAGTTCCCAATCGTATTGTTTTTCTTCCAGTGTTGTCCAAAATTTATCCTTACAGCTGTAAGGATAATGTATCTTAATAAATCAGTTATTTTTTAATTGACGTTTTCTGTGATTATGCTTAATAAAAATGTAGTTTCATTTTGATCCCTAAAATTGTCTGAATAAGAGAGTTTTTTTCCACTACAGGTAGTCCTCAACTTATGACAATTGAGCCCAAAATTTTTTGTTATGTGAGACATTTGTTAAGTGAATTTTGTCCCATTTTACTATCTTTCTTGCCACAGTTGTTAAGTGAATCACTGCAGTTGTTAATAATATAGTTAAGCAAATCTGTCTTCCCTGTTGATTTTGCTTGTAAGAAGATAGCAAAAGTTGATCATATGACCTTGGGATACAGCTATGGTCATGAATATGAACCAGTTGCCAAGCAACTGAATTTTGATATGATCATGGGGATGCTGCAAAGGTCATAACCGTGAAAAACAGTCATAAATCACTTTTTTCAGTGCCGTTGTAACTTCAAACAGTCACTAAATGAACTTTGTAAGTCAAGGACTACCTGTACTTAGGGGATTTTCTATATATCCCTCACATACAGACTTTCTTCTGTTTCATAGCATTTTCAACATTTATTACTATGTTCTCTATTTTGTCAATTATTGACAAAGTTGAATACTACTTGTAAAAATTTTATACCAGTTCTCTCTCAAACAATAGTTTGGAGTACATTTTATAGATGTATTCTACCATTCCTCCCACTGCTGAATTGGGGCTATTTCTTTGAAATGTTGCATCTAATTTGTCATGCATGTTTTATCATATCATATCCAACTAAGCAGCCTAGTAAATGGTTGATTCTATATAGGCATTTCAAATTCTGTCATTTCTTTTTAATGTCCCATACTCATTTTTGAGCTCGGATCTTTTTCTTTGAGCAGTTTGTTGATGCATCAGCCACGGTATATTCCAGGAGAACTATTTGGGGATTTTTTGCATGGAAAACAAAATCTATTTCCTTCCTTATATCATGCTAGATAGTAATCCTTGGCTGATCCTTAGCAGAAGTACTCACCAATAGTATAATAATCAAGAATGGGATCCTTGCAAAAAGATTTATAGCGCCAAGTAACAACTACATCCTGCAGTGGTGCTGAAGTACTATAGTCACATCGGAGGGTCACAGATGCAAATAAAGTCGTATATCTCTCAGTATCTGGTACTGTCACGAGAACAGAGAAACAACCTATACAGATACAAACACAAACATCACATTGTATTCTGGGATATTAATTGAATATTATAGTTGCACACTAGGAAAGAGATGTGAAGAAGAGAAAGTGGAAGTGAAGTCAGTTTTAGTGTCTGCAAAAAAAGAAGCTTCAAGTGTTCTGTCTCCAAATATTTGTCAGGTTCAAGAAATCAGGAACCAGCATAGGTTTCAAAAGTACTAGAAATTTATTTCACTCTACCTATACAGAAGAATCTGATCTACTAATGGTGAAGGCAAACTGGCATTAAGTAAGAGTCAAAGGGCTTCAAGCTGGGTTGGACATAGATCTCTTTCACTCCAGACTGAGGATGCATTTGAGCCTCAGACTCAGCTTGGTCATCTCCTACATTACTCACAAAAAAAATTAACAGAAACATGGAATAGCTGTTGCATCTTTGAAATCACCACTTGATCTCTCCCTACATTCCTCCTACATTTGCTACACTGCAAATGCATAAGGGAGTCATTGCAAAATCTCCCTGGTTCCTGGGACCCCTCAAGCCTGATAACAGGTCTTGAGACTTGTAGAATGTTGAAAGGGAAGGAGCTAAGCTTATTTGGGGAGGGGGAGATACCATAAGGTGGGCACCGAAGCAGAGAAGGCCTGCGTCCTGGGATCACCAAATGTGATTTGTTAACAGGTGGGACTTGCAACAACCTGATGGGGCAGGCAGATGTGATCAGGCAGAGGAAGTCCCTCAATAAAAACCTATGCCATGAAGGTCAAAACTAGCACCTTTAATTGGATCCCAAAGCAAATTCATAACCAATTAATGCAGAACAGAGGTGTAATATGTATCATTCTAGGGGCATAGTGAAAAGAGAATGCTTTAAACTTGCAATGTCTTAAAAGATCTTAAAAGTATTGATCCACATTGCCCAGAGTCACAAAGTATGAATTGGATGGTTTTATAATTTTTTCAAGTAAAATAAATTATTAATACTTACAGTGTTATATTAGATCTATTATCTTAGCTATAATCCAATGAACTCTCTATCACATAGGTATACAAGATAACATAAAATAAATATTCCAGTATGAAAGCTATCAGAGTACTTGTGATAACGTAACATAAATATATGCTGCCTTATGTGGAATAACTCAAATAGTAGTGACTACAGAGAGTAGAAGAGCATTTCATTTTATTTCAGCAGTTTTGTTCCTTTCAATTCCAAACAGAACTTAAAGTAATTCTATATGAGATATATTAAAGCAGTTTCTCAGTTATGTAGAATACTTCTTCTATCCCATAGAGTCTGTGGGCTACACTACTCTTTTCCAATGGAGTGACTATTACAGCTGTTGAACTGGAACGTCTGCATACCTCAACAGACTAGTCTTTGCACATTACTGAATCTATTACATTTGGAGACCAAATAATCTAAGTATTATACATCCAGGGAACTTTTAATGAATTGGGGAAAGTATTTTTCAAGGCTGGGCTTAAAAAAATAATCATTATGAAGAAAGCTCTGTATATTATTATTGTAGACTGGAACATGATTTGAAAAAGAAGTACCAAAATAGAACATGTCCCCTTTCTAGATACTGTTGATTTACCTGCATTCTTCTTTATTGAATCTACAGCTATTGGAAGACATAATTGTATAACATCTGAAGGATCTCAGGCCTCCATATATGATCCAAGAAGTCAACTCCATAAAGAATATCCTTGAAAGAATAGAATATAGTGGACACCTCTTTAGGCTGAGATGCAAGTCCATCCATAGACTAATTTTATTTAGTGATTTATAGAACTTACTGTATCATTTAACCACTGCTATGGTAACAAATTATCAACAAACAGATTTTATATCACAACAGCTCAGGCTTGGTGATATTATAAGACACTATTGAGGAAATAACACCTAAAAAGATCTCTGTAGCAACTCTGAAAAAATCTGTAGTTGTTAGCTCTCCGTGGCCAGTGCTTTAACAATATAATGGTCAGAAAGAAGTCATTTTTCAAAGCTCTTCCATTCTCTTGATATTCCACTCAGTAAGGAAGAAAGTACATAATCTTTGGAACCAACATATTTTGTTTTCCTACTACTTGGCAAAGCACAATACCTTGAAACATATTCTAATCGTATTAGCCACCACCAAACTTCTAAAGTATGTTTTATACAAACTCCTTTGCATGCATGCTGTGTTTGCAAATATGATGTGTAAGCAAGAATTAGTGAGAAACAGGAAATATAAAAATGATGAATGTACATTAGGAGGGTATGTGACTTTAGTTATTTCACTATTGGAGGAAGCCCAGAGTTTACCACAAACAAATTACTGTATTGTCCTCAAAAGAAAAGTTTCACCCAGGAGCAATAATAGTTAAAACAAAATAAACTGCACACATGCTGTATTTCTGTGAATCCAAGGTTATGCATTCAGTTAACTCACAATTTTCATCTAAGGAAAAATGACAATATATGAATTTTTAACTATTTTCACTTAGACAAAACTTCTATAGCATGTATGTACTATATACAAAATCAGTACATACAGGCAAGTTTACAACTGAAATATAGGGAGGTGACATTAACCAGATCTCTAGTTCCTGGCCAAACTTCCTCCAGCCCCCAAAGTGCAATTTTACATCAGCAAACATTTCCTTCTTTCAAGTAAAGTTTAAATGATTTAAAACAGTTGAGAAATATCTGAATATAGTTGATCAATTGCTCAGCCTCCAGGCTGTCCGATGAGGAAACTGGTTAAAAAAAAAAAAAGACAGGCGTGGAAGAACCAGGTAAGGAGGCACAAAAGTAGGGGGGGGGGTCAATTTACTAGTTAAAAGCAAGAGAAAACATCGAGGTTACTCCCTTCTGTTTAGCTAACCAGCTTCTCTCCCCTCTTGTCGACTCACCTGTCGAGGTGAGGCCGATAAAAAGCGCTTGAAATTGCCACTGCCAAATCCAGGCCATGGCGTCTCCTCCCACTGCCCGAAGCCTCTAGGTAAACCTCAGCCCGCCCTTCCCTAACTCTTAATTCCACGAATTTTCTTGTTTTTCCGCAGCCGAAGAAGGAAACCTCGAACCTTTCTCCCGGGGGGGAGGAGCAGCCCAGCGCAAGCAAGCAGCCACTTCCTCCGTTCAGGCTTCCCCGGCACCTGTTGCTGAGGCACTTTCCCATTCCCTGTAGGTGCACTCCGCGGCGAATGCCTGCAGGTGCCGCGCTCGCCCTAAGGGTCCCTCCTTCCTTGAAGCTTGCTGGGAAAGCGTGAGCAGAGACCTCTGCTGGATCACACCAAAGGGCGCCGTTCCAACTACGGCTAGCCCGATGCAGAAGAGAAGGTAGCGAGCAAGATTGGAATGCGATAGCACCATCCTTGCTTGCGGCTTCTCCCTATATAGGAATTTATGCCGGCGGTGTTCTCACGACGTACAAGGAACTAGACCGTGGTTATTAAATGAACACGATCGTCTCGGTTAGCGCGTCCCCATAAGCTATACCAGGGGTCAGCAAACTGGGGCTCTGGAGCCGCATGTGGCTCTTTTATCCCTCTGCTGCGGCTCCTTGTCACTCAAACTATGTGTCACAACCACCAATGTGTGACATGCACTAGCACACAATTTATTGAGTTTTTCAACCCCCAGTAGGCCAATCATGGATAAATCAGGGAAAAGAAAAGTTTCAGAAGAAAACAATGTTTAATTCAACTACAAATGTTAATTTTGTGCCCGTTCAAGAAATAGTCAGGCACGGGAAAGTGGCTTCCGGTGTTTTCTGTGGGAAACAGGTCCAAATGGGATTGCAGACCCCTGAGCTATACGATAATTACACTAGTTGGAATCACATAAGACGATGTATCACAAACTTCATAGTATGGATCCAACTACTATCTCTAATTAATTAGTGCTAATTAATATATCAGTTCTGATTCCTTATTTTCTCCCTTTTCCATCTAATATCGCTTTACACAAGCAGAAATTTAATGGAATGGGATGGTACGTGCACACAAGGTTGCACCCTTAGGGTTGAATAAACTGGTGTAGCTCCTTTGAAAATGTATTCCGAATATTGGCATTTAACCAAAGAGGTATGTGTGTGTGGGTAGATATACCATCAACATGCACATTTTTTCTCTTACTGTGCCCAAGGGGATGATTTATTCACTAGGCATGCATTCGTAAAAGATTGTGGTCCGATCCCCATGTTCTGGATTGTTTCTATCCAGAAACGCTGATCTTTTGAAATTTAATTGTCCCTAACAGAAAACTGGGCAGTGTGGGGTTTTGCTGCGGCGAATATATTTCCTCAATTGCCATAAAGCGTTACACTTTGCCATTAACCTAGTAAAATTAAAAGTACAATTGCCAGCGCACAGTTGCAGCCACCAAACCTTTGGCAACTGTAGAAGAAATGAGTTCATTTGCTTGATCCTCCCGCCCCGCTTTTAAGTTTCCAGCGTGTTTTAAACTGAGTGAAGAAATCAACAGGTGCAGCTTTCTCCCATTACCGCATTTGCATCGCTGAGTATTACACAGCTCTTGAAAGTTTACGAGCCTGTCGGCTGGAAAATGGCGGCAACCCCCGTGGAAAATGGGAATTTAAAAACGAGCCGTTCCTTTTTTAGGAATGTATTGTTAGGAATGTAGTTTTAGGAATGTATTAACAGCAACTGTTAAAACTGGGAGACTTCGGTAGTCGGCGGTATATCGCAAGAGTAACAAATTGAACAAGTAGCCTCTTTTAACGCGCTGTTAAAAAGGAAACTTCTTGAGCGCGGAAGCATTTTTGGATTAATCAAATCACAGCCTCCGCGCTTCCGTAAATCTCAATGAATGGGAGTAGCGGCTGAGGATTATGCGATTTGCAGTGCAGCAAAAGTAGAAAGTAAGCAAAGAAGGCCCTCAATCCACAAACAGGTTATTTGCTTTTTATTCCTCAATCTTCAATTTATCCCACCGTTGTCTATGGAGATTCTCAGTCATCCAGGTCATTCATGGTTGTCCCAAAAGTGATCCAGTTGCCTCTTGAAAAAGCAACTTTAGGACTATCGCCACCGTTTCAAACCTGCTTCTGTTTCTTCCGTCTCCTTCCTGTACAAAATGACTTCCTACGTCCACCAGTTAATACCGAAGCAAAGTTTACAAGTACGGGAAAATACCCACTAAAGCCGCCACTGGGATACTATTACTCCACGCAGGCGCTTTAAGCACGCACAATTTTGAAACTCAATTTCCCAGATATCTACGGGCGCCTATCTTTGGTTGCTCGGCAACCAGTGTCAACCTACAATGGAGCCGAGTGGGGAACAAGAGGGCGACGATGCAAAAGGTAACTTTCCCGCTTTCTCCACGCAAGACGTTAAACTTGGAATTGACTTCACTTGACCTTGAAATACCCCACCCCCGAAACTGTCCCTTTCTTAT
Source organism: Grayia smithii (assembly GCA_032468115.1). Taxonomy (NCBI): domain Eukaryota; kingdom Metazoa; phylum Chordata; class Lepidosauria; order Squamata; family Grayiidae; genus Grayia; species Grayia smithii. The sequence continues at coordinate 138,693 of JANHFM010003799.1, forward strand.
TATTAGAGTAGAGGAAAAACAGGCAGATGCATTTATTGAAATAATAAATAGGTCCAGAGTCATTGGAGTACTTTGTGGAAATCACGTCTTCAAATTGAAAAGGGGAGAATGTTAAAACATGATCGAGTAACTTCCATTGGCGACTCTTTCTTCCCTTTGAGGAAGGGGATGCAGAAACCAGAAATAAGAGTATTTCTCAGATGTGCTATAAAAAGGCAACATAGCTTTAATTTAACATTTCTTGCTGTTGCTTTTTTGGCTTTTGCTAAATGCAACATCTGGTACTTTCCCTTTACATTTTAGGGGATATATGAGTGGCATTCCTAGGAAGTGCGGTTACTGTCCAGAGGTGTACCAAGCACTAGCTTTTAAAATTTTAATTTTTATTGCTATAATGTGCAAGTGAGGAAGGAAAAAGACAAAATATACAACAAAATACAACACAAGTATAAAGTATAAAAAAGGAAATAAAAAACCCCAATGTGTAGAGCACCGGTAGTTTAGTTTTTAAATTATAAGTTAATCATTGTCCACACAGAATTCATATTGATCATTTTTTCCATTTGTCTATGGACAGCTAATTCAGTGGTGGAATATGAATACATTTCTTCAATATAGGATTGTAATTCCATAATGATAATTTTCTGTCTGTGCAGATTTATCTTTATTTTGGTATATTCTGAGCAGACAAAATGTGCACATCTTCATAAATATTTGCTTTGTAATTCAATATCATCACCCTACATCCTGAAACCTCACTTTGGTTTCCCAAATCTTTTTTAACAGTAAGATGAATACTAAATCAAAATGAGACATCCAGGTCTTGTATATCAGAGAGCCCTCAAATATATTACATCTCTAGCATAAAAACACTGATATTTAAGCCTTCCTAAATATCCACCTAAATAGCCACCGAGGTGGGCAATAAACATGTACAAACATGTACATTCAATGAATTCATCTCATGATCATAAGATATGCATTTTACATTTTTAAAACACAAAACCATAGATGTGTCATATATTCTTAAGTTTTGTAAATTACGGTACTAATATCTCAATGTGACTCCATAAAAATAAAATAAATTGAACTTTCTACAAAAAAAAATTAATGAACTAAGCTTTCCAAAAAACTCTTTCAAAGCAGTTTCCAATATATTAAGTAATTTGGGACTTTCAGAAGTTGTAAATAATAAACAAATTAGGATATAAAAAGTTTATCCATCAAAATTTACAGTAAAAACAAAAGCATGCAGAATAATTTCTTTGGAGTTTCTGTGTTTTGTGACAAGTTTCAATTAATATTGTTCCTTTAGCATTACACTGTTCCAATAAAGACTAAAATTATATTATTGTACATGTAAACTATGCCATAAATGCATGCTTAGAAATAAGTATAATGTAATCCAATTTAATGCAAGAAAATGTAGTTTTTCGTTGAAAAGGAAAATTGCAGTTTTTGTTTTAAATATGATTAACCACTCAAATTAATCCACTCACTGAGCTCACTGAGATACTGGATATTGGATAGTTACTCTTCTGTTGTCAACCAACAGGTCAATTGCAGTTTGAACACCGTGGAATTTATTTACAGTATTCATTCAGTCAATTTATATGGATGCTCATTTCAAATGAATGACTCTGAGAAACTAACAATTTTTAAAAAACCAGCCAAAAAGTAGACAATGGTAGATGAGATATTTTTTTAAAAAAATGCATCAGTACAGGTACAAGTATTTCAATAAAGCAGTTTTGCAAGATTCAATGGACATTCTAGCCCCCAAATCTGGGAAAACACCCATGTCTTCAGAATTATGTATAAGGCCAATCTGATATATAAAGGTGATATTTCACAGGGCAGGAACAGTGACAGAAAAGGATCTCTTCCTGGAGAGAGGGGGTACCCTTTAATGATTGAGATCTCCTCTCCTCCTGGATCTGATGGGATCAGTAGACATGACTAGGGAGAGGTGGTCCTTTAAATAATCTGGTCCATGTCTTGGAGTGCTTTATAGGTAACCCAGGGGTGAAATCTAAAAGTTTTCCCTACCGGTTCTGTGGGCGTGGCTTGGTGGGCGGGGTTTCCTGTGACAGTGGG